>CAUYQU010011681.1:0-78833 GCA_963574635.1 Cheracebus regulus | reverse complement strand
CACCGGGAAGCGCCGCGCTGGGGCGCCGGCAAAACAGCCGCGCCGGCCAAACGAGTCGCGCTGGCGACCCGTGTGTCTCCTCTGCCGGGAATCTCCCGGTCTGTGGGCTACAAAAATTGGTCGGAAAGTGCGGCGTCCACTCGTTCTCTGCGCTTTCACTGGGAGCTACATTCCTGAGCTGTTGTTAATCGGCCATCTTGGATCTCTCTCCTCTCTGTATTGTTTTTAAGAATTTTTATTTATCTTTCTGATTTTCTTTAAACTCAGTATTTTGAATTAGTTTTCTAGGAATTCATGAATTTATTTTGATTGGAATATGTTGCTAGAAAATTATCATATTTTTGGGAGTTGTCATATTTCCTTGCTTCTTCATGCTTCCTGTATCCTTACATTGATATCTGTGTATCTGGTGTAGTAGTTGCTTCTTCCAACTTTTTAAATTTACTTTTGTAGGGGAAGACATTTTCCTGGAGATTTGTGTATGTTGTTGGTTGGGTAGGGAAATTTGGCTTCGATTTCGAGTGCATGCAATATTGTAGTATCTGTGTGATTTCATCAGTTGTCAACAGTGTCAGTGGTATCTTTGATTTCCTCACTGATTTGGGGCTTAAAACACAGTTATTAGTCAAGAATGTGGTAAAGTCTTACTGGGGATGAGGATGCCAGGTAGGCCAGTCTTTGAGTCTCAATGGTGGTAGTGGTGGGCTAAACATGCCTAAACATGCCTTACCTTGAGCCTTAGAGCAATGTATACTGGTTCTGATGTTAGCACATTCAGGCAGGCCAATTCTTGGGCCCCCAGGCAGCTTGCTCAGATGCCAGTAGTGGCCACAGTAGGCCAGGCTTGTATGTGGGTTCTTGGGCCTCTAGGCAGTGGTGTGATGTGCATAATGGCATAAGCAGTGGCAGCACAACCCAGTGGAACCCCAACAATTCATGTTAGTGTGGGCAGTGGCTGCAACAGGCTGTATGGGCAAGTCCTTTGGCCTGCAGGGGCTCATATGGGTTAGTGTCTGCAGTGGTGGTATTGGCAAATTGGATGATCCTGACCTCAGACCTTGGGAGTAGTGTTCAAGTGTCAATGATGGTGGGCTATTCTGGTAATCCCTAGGCCTTTGGAATGTGTGCTTGGGTACTATTCAGATGAAAGCTGATGAGCAGATTTGTCCTCAGGCCCCCCTGGTAGTATGTTCAGGCACTACCTATGATAGGCAGAGGCAGAATATTCCCCAGGCCACTAGCAGAATGCTCAGGTTGGGACAGCAGTGGCTGTATTATGAGTCTGCCTCTGGGGAGGGTGAGGCCACTATCAGTGGGAGCAGCCTAGGAAGGCAACTGTGGAGCTCATGGTTTGCTTATGCCTTGGTCCTGCAGCAGCAGCAGTGGTATTTGTCCTTGGGACATGTGAAAGTTCCGGGCTTTCCCTCTCCCTTCTGTGGTAGCTCTGGTAGCAATGGCCCCAGGATAGAATGCAGACCTTGGAAGGCTGGCTTTCTGAATGGTACCAGCTGTGGGCCTACCAACCAGGGAGGCTGAAGCCACTCTCAATGTCAGCAGCACAGGCAGACAGCTATGGGACATACAGTTTCCTCATATCTTTGTCCCACAGCAGCCCACAACAACAGCAGTTATGGATTTGTTCTTTGGGTGTGTGAAATGTCTGGCCTCCCTTATCTCTCCCTGGCCTGACTGTAGTGGCAGCACCATCAGCTTCAGAGCAGGATGCAGTCCTTTTGGAACTGAACACTCTCAGAATGGTGCCATATTGCAGCTGCTCGAAGCTCAGAAGCCTGTGGGACCCAGCATGAACTCCCTCTCTGAAGCAGTGCCTCTGCACAATCTGTAGACAGCTCCCTATGCTAGTTTCTAGGCTTGTGGGTGCTGAGGGGCTCTCTCTCTTGGTTAAGACTGTGTAAGTGCATGGCAGGAATGTGGAGCCCTGGGGATCACACATTTACCTTTTCCCTGTGTCTGAGAGCTTCTTCCAGCTCCCAATCAATCCCAACTAAGAAGGCTGTCTCAGTTCCCTTTCATTCTCTGACTCTGCTGCTTCCAATAATTTCTCTGTTAAATTTTGGTGTTCTCTCTCAGATAACTTATTTGGGGTATGAATATCTATTTGCTATTTTGGTGCCATTCTATGGAGAGGCATAGGCTAGCTGTATCTAGTCAACCATCTTTCCTTATGACAGTCAAAATATTATCAATTGAGGCCGGGCACAGTGGCTCACGCCTGTAATCCCCAGCACTTTGGGAAGCCGAGGCAGGTGGATCACGAGGTCAAAAGATCGAGACCATCCAGGCCAATATGATGAAACCCCATCTCTACTAAAAAATACAAAAACTTAGCTGGGCATTGTGGTGCATGCCTGTAGTTCCAGCTACTCAGGAGGCTGACGCAGGAGAATCACTTGAACCTGGGAGGCAGAGGTTGCAGTGAGCCAAGATCGTGCCACTGCACTCCAGCCTGGCATCTAGTGACAGAGTGTCACTCTGTCTAAAAAAAAAAAAATTATCAATTGAATTGCCAACTGTACTTATTACAGAGCCTAGATCTGTGATGAGCAGTGATTCATGATTTGCCACTGCATACTTGCCATCTGTCAACCTTAACTGTAGGTAATAATCAGCCTTTGTTAGCAGCAAGTCATGAATTTAGTCATAAGGACTCCAAAGATTGTCTGATATTTGACTGTGTATTTTCGATCTTTAGCTGGCTTTAAACAACCTTCTTTAGGCTTATAGGTATCTTCCCCAAAAGAGAGAGTTTATCAAACAAAACATAATAATGCTGATGATCTTAATGTCTCTCCCAAGATGTTTGTCTGATGCCACTACAAATCTAGCTAGATCTGACTCCAGTATGTAACCAACATTAATCAGTGTTCTAATGCACACTTAATTTTATCTCACAGAATGCAGAATGCTTGATTTATTGGAAAAGAATGATTGTACCCATATCCCTATATGAGCACTAGATCTAGTCATGGTCACAGTGCTGTCCTTCTGGGGTCTGGTGAAATTAGGCCCATGGATCATTTGGAGAAGTTGAGGAGTAAAAGAAATAGTACCTAGCTCTAGCATCAAGAGGTTAGTGCTCAGGTCTACCACTTCACTTCATTTTTGAGACCAGAATCGCTGCTCTCATCCCCATCTGACAAGTGTGAAGGTGGGCAACCAAGGAGCAAAAGTGGGTGGGGCATTATTCAGCTGATGAATCCATGAGATAACCTCTTTATCAATGCCTGTTTTGTTATACAGCCAACTCTCTGCTAACACTCATACCATAAGAAATGATTTTAACAAAACCCTAAACTTACTCCACACTCTAATGAAATAGTTTTTGCCAGCTAGCATTTATTAAGCATATTTTTTAAATTTTACCCACAATAAACAACTTATCCCAACAATTGGTACTCAAGGGATTTTTAATACTCTCCCTCCCTAAGTTCTTAACTGGAATAGAAGGGATACGATGGCCAAGGACAGTGGCTCATGCCTGCAATCCTAGCACTTTTTGGGAGGCTGAGGCGGGTGGATTGCTTGAGCACAGGAGTTTAAGGCTAGCCTGACTAACACAGCGAAATACCATCTCTACTGAAAATACAAAAATTAGCCAGGCATGGTGGTGCATTCCTGTAATCCCAGCTACTTGGGAGGCGGAGGCAGGAGAACCACTTAAACCTGGGACGAAGGGGTTGCAGTGAGCTGAGATCAAGCTACTGAAATCCAGCCTGAGCCACAGAGCAAGACTCCGTCTCAAAGAAAAAAAAAAAGACAAAGAAGGGATATGATATAAGACCAGCTGATCTGCTATATATTACATACTCACAAACCATTTTTTTTAGCCACCTTCAATTAATTTACTTTATTTTTAATTTTTATCTTTTTAAATTTTAGATTCAGGGGATATATGTACATGTTTGTTATATGGACATACTGCATAATGGTGAGGTTTGGGTTTATAATATACCAGTCACCCAAATAGTGAACATTGTACTCAATAGGTACTTTTTCAACCCTCATGCTCCTCCCATACTCCCCATTTTCAGAGTCCCAGTTTCTATTATTTACATCTTTATGTCCATGTGTATTTGTTAGTGCTCCTTTAAAAGTAGAATAAGTGATTTATGATTTTTCTAAGTTATTGCACTTAAAGTAACAGCCTCCAGCTTTATTCATGTTGCTGCAGAAAACAATTTCATTCTTTTTTTATGGTTGCATAGAATTCCATCGTGTATATATACTTAATCCTATCATCCATTGATGTACACTTAGGTTGATTTCATGACTTTGCTATTGTGGATAGTGCTGCAATCAACATGTGAGTGCAGGTGTCTTTTTGATATAATAATTTCTTTTCCTTTGGGTAGATACCCAGTAGTGAGATTTCTGGGTTGAATAGTATTTCTATTTTTAGTTATTTCACAAGTCTTCCTACTGTTTTCCATAGAGGTTTTACTCATTTACATTCCCACAAACAATGTATAAACATTCTATTTTATCCACATCCACACCAACATCTATTGTTTTTTGACTTTTTAGTAATAACCATTCTGACTGCTGTGATGTGGTATCTTATTGTGGTTTTAGCTTGCATTACTCTGATAATTACTGATGTTTAACTTTTTAAATATGTTTATTGGCCACTTGTATGTCTTCTCTTGAGAAGTGTCTGTTCATATCCTTTGCCCACTGACCCCTCCAAATTTCATGCTGAAATGTCATCCCAATGTTGAAAATGGGGCATAGTGGGAAGTGGCTGAGGCATGGAGACAGACCTCTCATGAATGGCTTGGTGCTCACCTGGCAGTAATGAGAGTTATTTCTCTGAGTTTACAAGAGATTGTTTAAATGAGTGTGGCACCTCCCTATTTTCTCTCTTGTTCACTGTCTCACCATGTGACACGCTGGCTCCCCTTCATCTTCTGCCATGATTTGAAGCTCCTTGGGGTCCTCACTAGAAGCAGATGCCAGTACTATGTTTCTTATATACCGTGCAAAACCACAAGCCAAATAAAACTGTTTTCTTAATAAATTATCCAGTCTCATTTTTTCCTTTACATCAATGCAAACAGACTAATACATCTACTTTTTAATGGGGTTGTTTTTGTTGTTGTTAAGTCCTTTGTAGATTCTGAATGTTAGTCTTCTGTCAGAGGCATAATTTGCAAATATTTTCTTCAGTTCTGTAGGTTGTCAGTTTACTCTGTTGATTTTTTGTTGTTGTTGTTATGCAGAAGCTTTCGAAGTCTCATATTTATATGTTGCACGTTTTTGAGATCTTAGTCATAAATTATTTGCCTAGGCCAAAAGTTCATAGGAGTTTATCTTAACTTTTCTTTTAGAATTTTTATATTTTCAGGTCTTAACGTTTAAGACTTTAATCCCTATTGAGTTAATTCTTGCATGTGGTGGGAGATGTAGTTCCAGTTTCATTCTTCTGTATATGACTAGCCAGTTTTCCAGTGCCATTTATTGAATGATATTATTATCATTCTTTCTTTCCCCATTGTTTATTTTTGCTGACATTGGAAAATATAAGTCAGTCCTGGATATGTGGCTTTATTTCTGGGTTCTCTGTTCCGTAGATCTGTGTATTTATTTTTGTACCATGCAGTTTTAGTTACTATAGACTTACAGTATAATTGACAGTTAAGTATTGTGATACATCCAGCTTTGCTCTTTTTGCTTAAGATTGCTTTGGCTATTTGGCTCTTCTTTTATGAATTTTAAGATTGCTTTTCCAAATTCTGTGAAAAACAACATTAGTAATGTGATAGAAATTACACTGATACTGTAGATTGCTTTGGAAGTATGATCATTTTAATAATATTAATTTTTTTCAGTTCCAAAAGCATGGAATGTTTTTCTCTTTGTTTGTGTCATCTGCAATTTCCTTTATCCATATTTTATAGTTCTCCTTGTGGAGATCTTTTACTTTCTTGGTTAAATGTATGCTACAATATACATATAAAACTATATCTATATATATAGATATAGTTTTCTTTGCATGGCAATTTTAAATGAGATTGAGTTCCTGATTTAGTTCTCAGCTTGAATGTTACTGGTATATAGAAATGCCTCTGATTTTTGCACATTGATTTTTGTACCTGAAACTCTGCTGAAGTAATTTACCAAAGTTAGGAGTCTTTTGGAAGAGTCTTTAGGGTTTCTTAGGTATAATATCATGTCATCAGTGAACAGAGATAAGGAGGATGATGAAATTATCAGAATGTAGAAACTGTATTTCTTTATGATTCAGTTCCTTGCTATGCCCTTTAGACTAGCTGGCAATGGTAGTTTTATCGGTAAGTAGAACCTGAAGGAGAAAATCAAACAGAAAGCTTATTATCTTGTAATGTCTTAGATTTTGTCTATAATACAGAAAAGGAACAAAGAGTCTTGTAAGGAGAGCTTCATTATCCTGAGGAAGTAGGAAGCAACTTAATACAAGAAAGTGGGCCAAAGGGCAAACTGTCATAATGATTACTGATTATATTGTAAACCTATCTGTATTTTATTTTTCCCCTTACTTTTATAAAATATTCTTGGGAACAGTTTTAGCTTTCCCTAGGCTTGATCTATTTTTCAATCTTGAGGTGTAAGAATTAATATGGTACAAATTAGGCAAAGACTACTCTAGATTTTTGCCTTGGCAAGGAGCATTGTCATAGTGTGAGTCAGGATTAGAGAAATGAAATTCTCAGGTAGTAACTCTAAATATTTCTGAGTGTCTGGTCAGGGGTATAGTATGAACAAATTTGATATTTTTGTCTATTATTTTAGTGTAACATTTAATTGAACAGTGAAGTATAAGGTAAATTATAAGCCCTATTAACAGAATTGTGAGTGCAAACTTTAAGACCCCTTGTAAAGTGAAGTAAAAATCTTGGAGTATCTGTGAGAAAAACTAAGAAAACCAGTCAGTCAGAGGGTCTGTGGTAAGAAATGTTATAGTCAGGAATGAATGCACAATCTAGTCTAAATAAATTATAGACAAATAGTAAAACCCCCAAAATAATGAACAAGGCTAGAATCTCAAAACAGGTGTAGTATACTTTTTGAACCATAATTTTTTTCTAGTCTCTCACTTTTATTAAAGAAAAAATAATAGTAAAAACTTTATTGGAAAAGTAAGTTTTAATCTTTTTGTACATGGCCTATTGTCATAAAATACAGCAAGAATGGTGATTGACTATGTAGATTATTTTAAATTGGCTTTACTGAAACATTTTAATAAGGAATCTCAGGTTAGGCTTTTTAAAAGTCTTTTCAGCTTACTCAAGTCAAGGATTTTATCTATGCCTGTAAATACCTGTATGAATTGGGTTAACTTTTTTCTTTTCGAGGTATCAAAATAACTTGGTGTTTCTGGGCCTGTTAGAAAGTGACATTTCTTATTTATTATAGGTCAATAACTTTGTAAAGACATTGCATGCAAGATTCAAGGCCATTTTTAAGGAACTTTTATCAACTCTATAAGTCAACTTTAATTTTTTTAAGCAGTCTGACCATTTCTGAAAATAAGTCATTTTAGTCAAAGCCTTGGCAAATAACCAGTATCTCTAATTGTGTCATATTATAAAAGAGAATAGATTTTTATTGAACATATGTAAATAATTAAATTGCCATAAATTAATAATTCTCACAAATAGTTTTTAAATTCTGGAGAAATTAGGTTAGAGAGAAAGAAATATGTTTCAAATTTTGTTTATAAGAGTATGCTTTATTAAATTGTTAAAAGCTATAAATAGTTCAAAAGAAAAAGGTTGTTCCACCCTCTGGAAAACCAAAAAAGCGGTAATGTTTTAAATAAAATTTATATTATTTTAGTCCTCCATTGGTTTAGTGTTTTGCTGGATGCTGGATTAGCAATCCACATCAATACATCAGCTTTTTAATTCGAGTGCTAGAAGTTTTTTATTGGTCCAATGTTATGATTTTTTAAGTTATTAGAAACCTATGTTTGAGTCTTTACAAACTTTTTTTTAAAGAAGTAAATTTGGACTGTTAGTGAGAACATAAGGTATTTGATTTTCTGTTCTTGTGTTAGTTTACTAAAGATAATGACCTCCAGCTCAATACATATCCCCGGAAAGGACATAATTTTGTTCTTTGTTATGGCTGCATAGTAATCCATGATCTATATGTACCACATTTTCTTTATCTAGTCTATCATTCATGGGCATTTAGGTTGATGCCAGGTCTTTGCTAGTGTGAGTAGTGCTGCAGTGAATGTACATGTGCATGTGTCTTTATAATAGAATGGTTTCTGTTCCTTTGGCTATATACTCAGTAATGGGATTGCTTGGTCAAATGGTATTTCTTTCTCTAAGTCTTTGAGGAATCACCACACTGTCTTCCACAATGGCTGAACTATTTTACACTCCCATCAACCTTGAGTAAGTGTTCCTCTCTCTCCACAACCTTACCAGCATCTGTTATTATTTGACTTTTTAATCATCACCATTCTAGACTGGTTTGAGATGGTATCTCACTGTGGATTTGATTTGCATTTATCTAATGATCAGTGATGTTGAACTTTTTTTATATGTTCATTGGCTGCATGTATGTTTTCTTTTGAAAAGTGCCTGTTCATGTATATAGCCCACTTTTTAATAGGGTTCTTTCTTGCCTGTAAATTTAAGTTTCCTGTAGTACCTGATTATTAGATTTTTGTCAGAAGCATAGTTTGCAAAAATTTTCTCCTATTCTGTAGGTTTTCTGTTAACTTTGTCAATAATTTTCTTTTGCTGCACAGAAGCTCTTTAATTAAGTAGATCCCATTTGTCAATGTTTTCCTTTTGTTGCAAATGCTTTTGGTGTCTTCATCAGGAAATCTTTGCCTGTGCCTATTTCCTTTATGATATTGCCTAGACTCTCTTCCTTGACTGTTATAGTTTTGGGTTTTACATTTAAATCTTTAATGCATCTTGAATTAATTTTTGTGTATGGTATAAGGAAGGGTTCCAGTTTCAATTTTCTGCATATGCTTCACAAGTTATGCTAGCATCATTTATTGAATAGGGAATCTGCCTTATTGCTTGTTTTTGTCATGTCTGTCAAAGATTAGATAGTTGTAGCTATGCAGTCTTATTTCTTGGTTCTTGATTCTGTTCCATTGGTCTATGTGTCTGTTCTTTTACCAGAACCATGCTGTTTTGGTTACCATAGTCCTGAAGTATAGTTTGAAGTCTAGTAGCATGATACCTACAGCTTTGTTCTTTTTTCTTTGGATTGCCTTGTCATTTGGGCTCTTTTTTCATTCTTTATGAATTTTTAAATAGTTTTTTTCCTAGTTCTGTGAAGAATGTCATTAGTAGTATCATAGGAATCACACTTAATTTATAAATTGCTTTGGACAGTATGGCCATTTTAATGATATTGATTCTTTCTAGCCATAATCATGGTATGTTTTTCCATTTGTTTGTGTCATCTCTGATTTCTTAGAGCAGTGTTGTGTAGTTCTTCTTATAAAGATCTTTCACCTCCCTAGTTAGCTGTATTCCTAGGCATGTTATTCATTTTGTGGCAATTGTGGAAGGGATTTTGTTCCTTATTTGGCACTTTCCTCGACTGTTCTTGGTGTATTGGAATGCTAATGAATTTTTCACATTGATTGTGCAACCTGGGACTTTGCTCAAATTGTTTATTTGTGTAAGAAGCTTTGGGGCTAGACTTCGGAGTTTTCTAGATATAGAATCATGTCGTCTGCAAATAGGGATAATTTGACTTCCCTTCTTCCTATTTGGAAGCCCTTTATTTCTATTGCCTTATTGCCCTGGCCAGAACTTCTAACACTATGTTCAATAGGCATGGTGAGAGAGGGAATCCTTATCTTGTGCCAGGTTTCAAGAGAAATGCTTCCAGCATTTGCTCATTCAGTATGATGCTAGCTGTGGATTTCTTATAGATGGATTTTTATTATTTTGAGGTATGTTTCTCCAACACCTCATTTGAGAGTTTTTAGCATGGATGGATGTTGAATTTTATTGAAAGGCTTTTCTGAATCTATTGAGATAATCATGAGTTTCTGTCTTTATTTCTGTTTATGTGATAAATCACATTTTTTAAAATTTGTGTAAGTCGTACCAGCATTGCACCCCAGGGATAATGCCTACTTGATCTTGGTGGACAAACTTTTTGATGTGCTGCTGGATTCCGTTTGCCAGTATTTGTTGAGGATTTTTGTATCAATATTCAGCAGGGATATTGGCCTGAAGTTTTCTTTTTTTGTTATTGTCTCTCTAACAGGCTTTGGTATCAGGGTGATGCTAGCCTCATATAATGAATTAGGGAGGGGTCCCTCCTCCTCAATTTTTTGGAATAGTTTCAGTAGGAATGGCACCATCTCTTCTTTCTACATCTGATAGAATTCAGCTGTGAATCCATCTGGTTCTGGGATTGTTTTGGTCAGTAAGTTATTTATTATTGTCTTGATTTTAGAGCTCATTATTGGTCTGTTCAGGTCAGTTTCTTCCTCATGGAGTCTTGGGAGAAGGTATATGTCCAGGAAATTGTCCATTTCTTCTACATTTTCTGGATTATGTGGATAGAGGTGTTCATAATATTTTCTGATGGTGGTTTGTATTTCTGTGGGGTCAGTGGTAATAGTCACCTTTTTGTTTCTGATTGTGATTATTTGAATCTTTCTTTTTGTCTTTATTAGTCTAGCTAGCAGTCTAGTTTATTAATTTTTTTTCAAAACAGAAAGCTCCTGGTTCATTGATCTTTTGAATGGCTTTTCATGTCTCAATCTCCTTCAGTTCAGCTCTGATTCTGGTTATTTCTTGTTTTCTGTTAGCCTTGGAATTTGGTTGCTTCTGATTCTCTAGTTCTTTTAGTTTTGATGTCAGTTTATTAACTTGAAATCTAACTTTTTGATGTGGGCATTTAGCACTACAAATTTCGCTCTTAACACTGCCTTAGCTGTTTCCCAGAGATTCTGGTATGTTGTGCCTTTGTTCTCATTAGTCTCAAATAACTTCTTGACTTATGCCTTAATTTCATTATTTACCCAAAAGTCATTCAGGAGCAGGTTATTCAATTTCCATGTAATTACCTGCTTTTGAGCAAATTTCTTAATTTCTAATTTGATTGTGCTATGGTCTGAGAGAGTGGTTGTTATGATTACTGTTCTTTTGCATTTTCTGAGGAGTGTTTTACTTCCGATTATGTGGTCAATTTTAGAGTATGTGCCATGTTGCAACAAAAAGAATGTATATCTGTTTGTGTGTGTGTGTGTGTGTGTGTGTGTGTGTGTGTGTGTGTGTGTGTGTGTGTGGAGAGTTCTGTAGCTATCTATCAGATACATATGATCTACTCTCATAATGTTTTATCATGATTTTGGGCTTCCATGCATTGGGTCACAATGTACACCTGTAGCTCAGTGACCTTTCTTCCTGTTCAAATTCTAAATTCTACTTCTGTCTGTTTCAGCCTAATCAGTCTCAGCGTAGCTTTAAACCCTTGCTAAAGAGGTGATGCAATCATTTGGAGTAAAGAAGGCACTCTGACTTTTTGAGTTTTTAGCATTCTTGTGCTGATTCTTATGTTTGTGGGCTTATCTACCTTCAATTTTTTAGGTTGCTGACCTTTGGATAGGTTTTCTTTTTCCTTTATCCTATTTAATGACCTTGAGTGTTTGATTGTGTTATAAGGTGGGTTCAGCTGGCTGGTTTCATTTCTGGGAGATTTTAGGGGGCCAACACTAAGCTCCCAATCTTTGGACTGTGTAATCTAACTCTGGGGAGCTTGTATTGGGCCTTGACTTTGTTCTCTGGCTCCGTGATGTTTGGAGTTCATTGCACTGGGGGAAACAAAGTATTGCAGCTGCAGCATAGTGCTAGTGAATGCAAGGGTGCCTGCTTCCCTGAAAGCATTCACCACAGTGGTGAGGCAAGGCAGCAGCTGGGAGAGCAGTTTGAGGGGTTCTGCTGGAGATAGATAGTGTGTGCTATTGCCCTGGAGGTGATGTTGGTTGGTTTATTTTTTGTGTGTTTTCAACTTTCTCTTGGATCTCATTGAGCTTCCTTAAGTCTATATTTCTAATTTTTTCTGTCATTTCCAAATTTTCATATTGTTTAGGATCCATTGCCGTAGTAGTGTGATTTTTGAAGGTGTTAAAGCACTCTGTCTTTTTGTACTGCTGGAGTTATTGAGCTGATTCCTTCTCTCCTAAAGAAACTTTCATTTCCTTTTTTTTTGGAAATTGCTATTATTTGCAAGGGACTTTAATTTTTCTTCCCTTGAAAGTGTGACTATAAGATGTTACGTATGATCACTTGGCTTCTGGGTGCTTTTAGACAACTGAGGCTCTGCATGAATTCTTTGGTTATAGATAGCTTTTGTGTGGTGGCTTTCTCAAATGCTGCTTATTGCAGCAATACATTGGGCATATGAGCCAACTCACTCACTTCTATGAGGCCAGAAATACAAATATCTCAGGTAGCTTATGTCCTCCCTAGCATTATGTACTTCTGTCAGCCATTTTTTTTTTAATTTTGTCTTGTTTTTTGGTGAAGTTTGGTCTCCAGTCAAATAGGTGGTGCTTAACAGTAAGAGCCAGTTTGCCTTTGGTTACTGAGATGATGAGTGGAAGCACCCGCCAAATGAAGGTCATGGAGGGAGTTTGTGATGGGATACACTGAGGTCTCCAGGGTGGTAGAGAGGGGGCTACACCAGCCCTCATTCTGGAAAGACAGAAATATGATCTACTTTCATAGCATGCCCCTATCTCAGGGTTCATGGGCTTCAGTTCAGATAGTCACTGTCCTTTGTCTCCAGGCCACAGTGAAACTTAGGTCTGTGAGAAATGCCTGTCTGGTGGCTACTCCTGAAATGAACTTGAAGCAGAACCTCTTCCCCAACACCAAACAGACGACTCTGCAGTTGATCTATGCTGTTTGGCAGTGAGGCTGCCACTCTGTGTAGAAAGGCAGAAATGAGCCCCATTCTTTGTACACGCCTAGGCAGTGGGCACACCTTCACTGGGGACACAGCTACCCCAAATAACGCTCAAAGGAGTACACTTATGCCAACCTCCAACAGGAAAGGCCTTGGCTGCATCTGCAGCAGTGTACAGCAGCAGTGGGAGGTCCATTTCTGGCCACTAGTGCCACCTACCCACTAGGGCAGAACAATGCTCTCTTTGGAGATCAGCATTACACCTGCATTTCCTCTGCTCCGAGGAGCACTTTGGCTGGCTGCACTCCCCCTCCTTCTAGGGTTGGCACACTCCAAGGACTACACCTCTAGGGTTCCCACAGCTCCCCAGGGACCTGCTGGACCTCTGCAGTTGCCAACGTCAGAGCGGGTTTTGAGGTTCCCTGGATAGGTTAGTGACCCATAGCAGATGCACAAACCGTGTGGTCCCTGCCACCTGAGTCTGAGTGTGGTATGAGTGTGAGCACACCTCCAGGAAATGGTTGCCTGGTACTCTGTCTCCTTCCCAAATTGCCACTGACAGCATTGCTCTGGGTTGATTGGGGCGCCCTGACAATATATGGCTGTTAGTAGTCTGTCACACAGATGAGAAGAGCAAGAGATATCCCTAATGTAACCTTTCATCAGGACTCTAAGTTTCTCTAGGGTCAGTCTCTGCCAGGTTCTGGCTGCCTTCCTTTTCATAACCCCAACTTCTTCACGTGGGTTCTCCAACAGGTTTCAGCCACTTTGCTCAGCTCCACTCGGTCATGATCATTCGCCTGCAAATTCGATCTTCTTTCTGAGAAGAACTGGTATCCAACATCTCTAGTCAACTGTCCGGGGAAAACAAATTTACTTTCTAAATGTTTCCCTTTAGTTAGTTAACTTTAAAATGTGATTTCCTCCAGGAAATAATGACAATCTCTCTTGTGGCTGTAATGTATGCCCCACTCTACATAGCATACTTAGTGTCAGTGGTATGGAGCCCACCCTTATATAACCTTACTCTTTTTTATTAGAAATAATAAAATAAAAACTGTTATCAAATGAAATAAATACTGACAGTATATTTTTAAAAATGAAAAATTATAAATTTGTATAAGCATAAAAGTATCTCCACAGTAATAAGAGGAATTATTCAAAGAAAAAATATTTTACATGGGTTTTTGGTGTGTGAATCATTTCCTTTGTGATGAAAATGATCTTGTTTAATGATGTGAATCATATCTTTGAACAGTTATGATAAGTCTCCTAAATTCAAACTGAAAATTATATGTCAGAGTCTTCCAAATTAAAAACAAAAGAAAAACCCTCTGAGGGTGAGTTAGTAATTTTTAGAGATGTATTATCTCTCAGTTTATGCACTTGAATACCACTTGGTAAATGTACCTGCTGCACTAAAGTATACTTCAGTTTCATGCAGAGTAAAGATAACTCATTATATTCTTTTAATAATTCAAACTTCAATGGCTACGGAGAAAATAGTTTTCATCCTGGGTAAATTTGTTCATATTCTTAAGGTGTATCTGGACCTGACTTTGAGCTGTGTGTATAGGGTTCTTGGCATATTATTTAGTATAGGTCTAGCACATTCCAGAGCAGATTAATCATCCTCTAAATGCTCACTTCTCACAAACAGAAACCCATGTATTGACCTCCATGTGCCCTCTCCTGCTGAGCTGTGTTGATTTGATTTCTGGAAAGTTGATCATTCACAATAATAATCTTTTATCACCTTATCTACGGGGAGCTCAAGGCATTGGGTTATGTCTTGGGCTCTATAGCATTTTATACTTAGAATACAACAGTGATTTATCTTTCTGAAGTATCATTTAGTTATTCTAAACAAAAAGTCTTATACAGTGTAATATAATTAGTACTCTACTTCTGAATGGACTTTCCACTTCGTGCCTTTTTTTGAAGAAGAAGAAGATTTTCTAAGCTCATTTCTATTGAGCGAGATCTGCTGACAAAGCATTCAAGTTAGAGTTATCACTGTCAAAATGAAGTGGACAATGGAAGCAACTCCTTTTTTCATTAAAAGCTAAAAACAAAACAAAAATTCACTTAGTATAAAAAAATCATGACAGGAAGAAAACCAACAAAGCTACATGCACATATTTTATTACAGAATTTTAAACAAATTAATTATAGTTAAAATTATTTCCAGTAAACAAAATACTTTTTTAAAAAGCCAGGTAAGTCAAGTCAAACATTTACTTTAGTGAAATTGGAATTACGATTTACCCACCTCAGTGCCATCTTCAAGAAAATGAAAATCACCACAAGTATTTGTCAATGCTACAATATATATTAATTATTCCAACTAATCATACTACCATCTACCAAACTATGTGCATTCCTGAAAGGACTTTTGTGAAATTACATTACTTTTCATTAATTTTAAGGACTTTCTTTTCCCAAACTATGTGCATTCCTGAAAGGACCTTTGTGAAGTTAGTTACGTTACTTTTCACTAATTTTAAGGACTTTCTTTTTCCTAGATCTTTAATTTGCATGTGCCAAAATGCTCCCAAGGATTCAATTACTTTTCACTTTATTCCAGAATATTGATAAGATATATTTGGGAAAATTTATCTAAAATGCCATTTCATTTTTAGTAAAATTAGGACATAAACATGCAAACATTATACCTTCTTGTAATGGTTAAATAAGTCAGTATACTGCCTTGGCACATAGTCAGAGTTGCATAAATATTATCTAGATTGAAAAATTTTTATAATTCTGCTAATTATCTCTAACACTTGCTAGTTTAAAATATTTCTACAATTAAAATAATTTTTATATTTTCTCCTTTTTTTCACATGATCTCTTTGCAATTCTTCTATCCATGTTCTTCTCCAAGTTCTTTGGTTTTATTTCCAAAATAAAAGTCCTGAAATGACCAATCAGCTCTAAATACCACATTCAGGATAATGACCATCAGCAGTGAATGACAGCATAACATTTAATGTTTTATTCTTTTGTTTTTAATTTTTAACTGCTTTCTTTTTTCTTTTATATGACTAAACAATGACTCATCTTTATTAGCTGCCTGAAATGACTCCTAAGTATTCTAAAGAGATTATTGCTAATTCAAAATATATAATTATGCACTCGAAATTATTCCAATTAAATCTACTTAATAGTAGTAGTATTGATTTGTCAACCTGCAGCATTGTATTTGTATCTAGACCTAATAATTTTGTATTTATTTCCAATTTTTCTGTGGTTCAGTGGCTGACATTGCATTGTTACTGCAAACTAGATGAATAAATTGAAAATCAGGATGCACATGGTCAGTTTCTTCTCAAAATGAAAACAATTTTAATTTTGCCTTGAGTTATGCTTTCTTAGAATTATTACCATCCCATAACATTTTTCTCATAAAGTATTTTTTCCATAAGTTCCATTTATGTAAATATGTTTGTAGCTATCTAGTGTTAAAATTTATGGATGACAATTAGCACAAATATTAAGTTACATTTACTTATATAGGATTTCCAAAAGTGCTTTGGGAAACCCCAAGTTTGCACTAAGTGTTAACTGTAATCTTGTTTCCAAATTCCAAAACATGAATGAACTTATGAAGTCTCATTCTGAATTTTTAGTTTTAATATTTATTCAGTAATAGGAGGAAAGACCCTACAGTCAGTCTCTGTGGGTTTGAATCCCACCTTTATCATTTACTAGAGAAACCTTAGGAAATTTGCTTAATATCTTCTCAAATATCTTGTTGAATTTAGAATGACTGCTTTTAGGATAAATGGAGGTTAAAAAAAAAAAAAAGAGGATATTCCAATAAAGTGGAATGGCATAATAAAGGCAGGGGCAGGAAACCCAAAGAATTAATTAATTAAGTTAGGGGATACACACAGTGTAGTAAGCTGAAAATCTTAAAAAACAGTAGCTAGGTTGAATGGGTTCACATTATGGAAGGCATTCTTGAACATCCAGAAAAATAGTTGGGCAAAAGGTGCTATCATGAAAGCTGTTTAAAAAACACTACAGGAGTAATTCGTGCATGGGGAAAGAATAAAAAATAAATGCCACTGAAGCAAGAAAGTAGCTATTGCATGAGCCTGATGGGTAGTGGAGAAGGTTAAACCAATATGATACTGTATTTAAAACACACACACACAGAGAAGGAGTTGGAAAAATATGAGAGAATTCTAATGAAATAATTGCACGGATGAAGGCTTCTGAGCCTACCACATCCTACTCACCATTCCCAGTTTCATTTATTATTTTTCACTGTTTTTCAATAGCAAGAAAGGAATTAACAGCTGAGGCAAACATCAGCACAGGGGCAGGGAGCACTGGGAGTGGAGCAGTTAGGGAACAGGATGGCAGCAATGTATTCTTGAGTGATACCAAAGAATATAGCCCCATGCCACCTATTTCCTCCATTAACAACATTTCTCAAAACTAGGACTACTCTTGCATTTATAAATAAGTGTTATTTATCTCTAAACATATTTACTGATTTAAATATGTTTCCTACTGTTGGTTCACTTATAATCTCCATTTATAATATTTAGAAGGTTCTGTGTTAGCATTCAGATGGAAGAAAAGGCATGAGAAATTTCATCTTGAATGTGAGGTTATCTAAGGAAAGAATTTGGTTAGCTTCAGGCGAATTTATTCTTCTGCCCTGCCACCATTTTTTTTTTTTTTTTTTTTTGAAACAAGGTCTTGCTGTGTCACTCAAGCTAGAGTACAGTGGCACAATTGCAGCTCCCTGTGGCCTCAAACTGACAGGCTCAGGTGACCCTCCCACATCAGTATCTGGGACTACAGGCATGCACCACCATGCTTGGCTAATTTTTAAATTTTCTGTAGAGATGAGATCTTACTGTGTTGCCCAGGGTAGTCTTGAACTTCTAGGTTCAAACAGTCCTTTCACTTCGGCCTCCCAAAGTGTTGAGATTTCAGGCATGAGCCACTGCTCCTGACCCTTCTTTTCCTTTTTACCAAATTATGCATAAGTATATCCCTGATTGGTTTGGGCTGTTTAGACTTAATTAAAAATAGAAATACATGTTTTAAAGTAGTGCAGACCACTAGCTTTTGATCCAGTGATAGCAGTGAATAAAATGAGATTTGAGAATATCCTGTCATTTATGTGCCCTAGCTTCTTTTGCTCATGAAGCATTAATAGAGAAGAGGTGATTGTACTGATTTTTCAGTCTTCTGTAAAACAACTTCTTTGGTTCTATTTTACAGAAGCCTTGGTCACCTTGGTGACCATGTTCCCTTTGACTTTTTTCTTTTTTTGTAAGATTTCTTTGTGTATATGAACCTCAAGTGTCTTAATGAGTGCCTCTGTGGGTAGCCTATTGTGCAGAGTTGCAATAAAGGAAAACACTGTACTAGAAATGCAACACAGCACTAATCCCATTAACAAATGCAGCCAGTGTCAGAGATACCATAAGAGGCAATTTGACTGATATGGGAGGATATCCCAGAACGTTAATGGGCTGTTGAACAAGAGACTTTCTTAGCCTCATCAGCAGGTAAGTTGAATATAAATCCTCATTTTTATTTAGGGACAGAGCCAGTCCTTCGCTTATAATGCAATTGGTTAATAACAATCAGTTTCTGCTCTTGCCTGCATCATTGCTAGCACCTTATTTGGAGATCTTTTTATAAGGACCAATAATGAAAGTTGTAGATGGTAACTATGACGAAATCTCCCCTCCCTACACCCACCATTTCAGGCTCTGAGATTTGAATAAAATAATTGTTTTTGAGATGGACTCTGGGTCTGTTGCCCAGGCTAGAGTGTAGTGGTGTTATCTCAGCTCACTGCAACCTCCACCTCCCGGGTTCAAGCGATTCTCCTGCCTCAGCCTCCCAAGTAGCTGGGACTACAGGCAAGTGCCACCTTGCCTGGCTAATTTTTGCGTTTTTAGTAGAGACGGGGTTTCACTATATTGGCCAGGCTGGTCTCGAACTCCTGACCTTGTGATCCACCCACCTCGGCCTCCAAAACTGCTGGGATTACAGGCTTGAGCCACCGTGCCCAGCCTGTTTAATATTTTATTAAATATTTTTATAGGAAATATTTTCTATATTAAATTCTATACCTCAAAGTTTAAGATCCTCCATCTTAAATAAATAAGTATAGTTTTATTCAATATTTTAACTAGGATATTTTTTCTCAAGATTTTATCAATGTTATGTAATATGAATCCTCATATGCTCACCCTCACCCACTAACTTCACAAGCAGCTGATATACTGCCCCCATCTTGGCCATTCTCACTGTTTCTATAATACTTCTACATCCACATCTGCTGTGTCCAGCTCTTCACCAAATCATCAGTGGGCCTAATTTTGCCAGACCCTGGGCCCTGAGCACTGTGATCCAAATAAGTTAATAAGAAAGCTCTAATTATTAGACAAGTAGCAAAACTTCAAGCAATGGGCTTGGGTTGATAATGGAACACAACAAGTAACATCCCCTTGTTAGAAACATCCCAGGTTGTTGTGCCGGCTGCTGAGTCCTGAATGCACATTGCAGGATGTTTGGGCTCTAGGAAATTAGAACCAGAACCCCATCAGACATCATCAGGTATCAACTCCTGATTTCACAGCTGAGAAAACCACATCCAAGATTGTTCAGTTTTCTGACCAAGGTCACACAGAGACTTTGTGTCAACATAAGGCCAAGAATTTAAAGTCTTCTGACTTCCGGCCTAATGCTCTTTCCACTTCATTTTATTGCCACAAAGTCCAAGTCATTAACATTAACATAAAAATAATTTGAGCATATGCTCCATTGAAAACAGACTACATTAAAATATCAAAGATATAAACTGAAAACATCGGTCTCCCAAACAGAGTGAGCACAACCTTGGATTGTCCTCACGTTTTAGAGAGATGCCTGTCAGTCACTTAAGACCCTTAAGATTCCTGAACCCATGTTAATAAAATTCTAGAATAGTTTGAATGCTTTATACTACAGATATACTAGTAGTTACTGCTGAAAATAATGTAAAAAGCAGAAGCTTTATTAATTTACAAAACAAGTAGGCCAGAGGTGGTGCAAGTCCAGAGTTACTTAATTGATCAGTTTAACAACGTCAGGGTTCTGGTTCTCTGTGATTGCATCAGCTTTGCTTTCCTGATGCCACTATATTCCCAGGCATTATGAACAACCATGGGCAGGGGAAAAAGTGGCTAATCCCTGCCTGTGTCCCTTTTCTCAGAGTTGAGGAAAATGTTCCCAGTCACCTTCCCCGTATATTACAGCTCATTAGTCAGAATTCCATCACATGTCCTTGCCTAAACCAATGGCTGTCTAGAAAATGGAATAACCACAATTTGTTTAGAGTAATCAACATTCAGTGCTTGTGAAGCAGAAAGCCTTCAAGTATCTTGACAAAATCAGACGTCTGTTGGCAAAGAAGAATTAGGATGTATTTGAGGGAGGATGGTGATTGATTAATATAATTGTGGCATATTTCTTAATTACTAGGCACATGTTTCTTTTTAAAGATAATTATGATGTCAGCTATCAGAGTCCTGGATTCATCAGCATCTGAAAAGTTACTGCTTCTTGTGGCCAAATCTGGAAGCATCTGTTGCATGCAATAACATGGCACCTGGGAATACGCATTTCTGTGCTAATTATGATTGATATGCGATACTTGGAAGAACCATTATTCTACTCACAGAAGCTGGAAACCCAGAAAATGTTAGAGAGCAAGACTTTTAACCTAAGCAGTAATGGAGGAGCTGATTTACTTACCCCTAGCACCTTTCACCTTTCTCAGATGCACTTGAATAGGAGAGTGGACTCTTTTTTTTTTTTTTTTTTTTTTTGAGACAGGGTGTCACTCTGTTGCCCAGGATGGAGTGCAATGGCACAATCTTGGCTCACTGCAACCTCCACCTCCCAGATTCAAGCAATTCTCCTGCCTCAGTCTCCCAAGGGACTACAGGCACACACCACCACACCTGACTAATTTTTATATTTTTAGTAGAGATGGGGGTTTCACCATATTGGCCAGGCTAGTCTCGAACTTCTGGCCTCAAGTGATCTGTCCACCTCAACCTCCCAAGTGCTGAGATTACAGGCGTGAGCCACCGTGCCCAGCCCAGAGAGTGAACTCTTTAACAATCAGGTTTTATAGTGCTTCAAAATTTACACCAGGCCTAAGCAACAGGGTAGCAGGATAAGCCACAACTGGGCAAGAAGCGGTAACAACAGACACCTTGTCTTCAAAATGCACGGAGTTGAATAACTTGGCTCTAGCCAAGAGTTCCTGACAGAGGTGTTACCAGAACCTGAGATGAAGGTGAGGCAAGCCTGGAGTGAGACTCTAGATAAGTTATGAGCAACTAAAAGATGCCACCTTTATCCAGTTTTCTTCTATCAAAACCTTACTTTTTACATTGTTTCTTCTAAGACTTTCTCACCATGCTGCTAGAAACCCTTCAATAAACATATTACCTTAATAAATGAGTGAAACAATGTCAGGTTTGGAAATGTGTTCAGGCTGAGAACTGCCTTCTCCTTCTCCTCGCTTATGCTTCAGAGAAGTGGAGGAAAGGGCTGCTCTGCCTATGGAGTAGCCATTCTTTACTCCTTTCCTTTCCTAATAAACTTGCACACACATACACACACACAAAGAAACCTAAAATGCAATTAAAAAAATAAAATAAAAAACAGGTATACTGTAAAAAAAAAAAAAACATAAAATAAAACGACTAAAAGAGTATACATGGGCCAGGCACTGTGGCTCACACCTGTAATCTCAGAATGTTAGGAGGCCAAGGCAGGAGGATTACTTGAGGAAAAAAAAAAAAAAAGAAGTGGAGAAAAGATCTGAAAGGTCAGGTTGGGTTTAGATTCTGAAGAGTTTCCTAACTTTAGCTCAAATTATTTGGATTCTGTATAATGCACTAAAAAAGTAGAGGCAGTATGGAGCTTTATACAGAGTAGCGGAAGAATGAAACCAGGGTTTCAGAGAGATTAATGTGGTTTGGGCTGTATGGGAGAGAAGAGTAGAAGATAAGAGACTATTGCAGAATAAAATACAGAAGTGATAAAATCCCAAACCAGAAAAATAAGTGGGTAAGAAAGACCCACTGGAAAAAAAAAATAACTAGAATAGGAATTAATTGATTGAGGACTATCTATGGCAAACTAGGTGAAAATCGTGGTAGAAGTTTGACTCTATTGTCCAAGGCTGGGTGACAGAGACAATGACAGAAATGAAGATTTTTTAAAAAGGGAGCATCGGTGGTTTTGTTTTTCCTGACCTCAATATTTTCTTGAAGAAAAAGATGGCATTCTTCTCTTACTCACATCTCATATTTGTAACCTCAGAACGTCTCATACAATGCCAGGAACACAGTATATGCTTGTCAGTATTAGTGAAGAAGTGGGAGCTTGATTTGTCATTCAGTTGCTGTTGATGTATCTCTGATATTGTGATATTACAGTGATCATTTAATGAAAAGTAATTTTATCAAGCATTTTTCAGGATATGCTTTTCAAGCTACTGCCTTCACCTAAAGGACAGAGCATTTCTCTATTGCCTCACATCTTAAAATGTTATTCTAGCACCATCTCTAGTGCAATAAAATTACACACAGGATGCAAGCTCAGGTGAAACAGTTCTGTGAATTTCAGTAAGCTAATACTTAATGTTGTTTTCAAGACCCCTCTGTGTTCTAGCCCCTAGCATACAGTTCAGCTTCATCCCTTGCTGCTTCACCTTATCGCTAAGCCTAAATTCTCCTGTCTAGCCACAGTGATTCTTCTGATTTCTCAATGCCATGCTCTTTTCTTTGGGTCCTTATTTATGGGTAGCCATCTTTGCCTGAAAATTTCTTCTCCACTTTTACCTTTATGTGGCACAGTCCTGCTCTTTCTAAGCTTTTAGCTTAGTTACTCCCTTCCAGAACTCCTTGTACTCTGCTACATCAGGGGTAAGGGCCCCCTTTGCTCCCATGATAGTCTAGATTTTCTTCACATAGCATGTAGCACACTATTAAATTGCCTTTTTGTCTACATTCCTCCTTTATAAACCATATTCTTATAAGCCCCAAGCATATATCCTGGTTGTATTAGTCCATTTTCATACTGCTATAAGGAACTGCACAAGACTAATTTATAAAGGAAAGAGGTTTAATTGACTCACAATTCAGCATGCCTGGGGAGGCCTCTGGAAACTTACAATCATGGTAGCAGGTGAAGGGGAAGCAAGGCACCTTTATCACAGTGCAGTAGGAAGGAGAATGTGGTGCAAAGAGGGAAGATCCCCTTATAAATCCATGGGATCTCTTGAGAATTCACTCACTATCAGGAGAACAGCATGGGGGAAACTGCTCCCATGATTCAATTGCCTCCACCTGGTCTCTCCTTTGACCCATGAGGATTATGGGGATAACAATTCAAGATGAGATTTGGGTGGGGACATAAAACCTAACCATATTGCTTGTACTTAGCAGTTGCTCAATAAACATTATGAAATAAGCATTGTGAAGTAAACATTATAAAATTAATTAATGAAGAAAATGAATGCAAAGTATGTTAACTGGCAAACTTAGAAAAGTGTTATAAAGTCCATTAATCATCTTATAGAATCACATAAATGTTGATATATTAGTATAAATATATTGCCTACAGATTGGCATCCAGTACAGTGAAAGTACTACAGTAAGCTGTACTTTGTCTATTTTGGGCTCCCTTTTCCTCCCCCAAAAAAGGAGAAGAATAAGATACTGGCTATCAGAGAAAGAATAATTGGAACACTTTAGTCTTAAATAGGTTTATGTGACAAGAGTATGATTAAAATAATTTCACATATAGAGTTTCATGAGGTAATGACAAAGGCAGAAAAAATATCTTCATATAGCCAAAGAGAAGAAGGAATTTGCAGAATTCATGAATAGATGAGAATAAATTAAGATTGAATATTTAACTGTTTGGGCCACTGAAGACATTAGTAGGCATTTGCATAAAAGGCAAAGCAAGCATTCTTTGCTGATGTTAATAATCAGATTTACAAATCACTGTGGTGCGCACAGTTCTGCCCAGAAACACAAAGTGTGCTGCTCACAGTTGAAGGCAGTGGCTCTGGTCCTGCCTATTTACTAGTCTACAATTGCTGTATTGCCCAAATTGTTTTAACGTACTTAAAGCTACGATATAGTCAAAAAAAAGGGAATTTCTTGAATTGTAACATTTATTTTAGACTAGAGTTTTTTATTTTAATGTGCAGAAATACTAGCATAGATTCCAGTAAGTCTGGGACATAATTTCCTTTGTCTATTAGACTATAATTGTGTGCTTATTAGACTGGTATATTATTGAAATCAAGTAAACACTATTAACAAACTCTATATTTTGTAAATAATAAAATATTGATAAGAAAATTCAAAATAGTTTCAAAGTGATTAATAGGTATATTGCCCAAATAACTCCACTTTTCCTTAAGGTTAAATCTGTGTTTTCTCGAGAGAGTCTTCTGTACCCCCAGCCTCAATTAGCTGCTTTGTTCTGTGCTTCTACAATACTTTGTACATACATTATTGTTTTAGCCTTCCTTATTAACGGATGACTTTTAAGTTTCAAAAGTTATACCTGCATTTCTGAAACAATTGAAAACATAGTTGGATGAAAAGAGGTAATTTTGTGGATTTTCCTCCATATCTTTCTCTGTCTTGAAATATTTCTATCGATGCTGTTACCACACTGGCTTAAATTGCTTGCTTTAGATCTCCCACTTCCATTGAATCTCACCCCTGGCTGCAAGTTAGAATCACCAAGGACTTTTTTCAAGACATTCAAATATACCAACATTTTCTCCCTAAATTCTGATTTCAATGGTCTGACTGAGGTGAAAACCAGGTGTTACATTTTTAAAACCACCTTAAGTGTTCTTGCTACTTGGTTTATCTGTGTATTCCCCATCTCTTATTTTCCTCATCTTGAAGTCTCATAAGAAAATGGTACTTACGGTTGTTATATAAACTGATTGTTTTTAAAGAGACATAATTGGCTTAATTGGATTAGATAATATCAAATCTCATATTTCTAATTTCCACACAGAAATGTCTCACCTTAGGCCAAAGAAATGCATCAGAAAAATTGAAAGGAAAATATATTGCCAAAAAAAGTACATTTTCTTCTAGAATTTTATATAAAGTTGGGGTATATTTTGGATAGAAACATTTGACTCTAAAAAGTTAAATTACAAGTTTTGACTGTTTCAAGTATAATTAACATGGTTAAAAGTTAACCTGCAAACTCATCTACCACCAGAAAAACACTAACCAGTATTTATAAGAATCAAAATTACTCAGTGATAGTTACTTCTCTAGGGAAGAAGGGAGTCAGTAATAAGCCATGCACCCAGAACCTCATAATCACACTGTGAAGCAGCAGCCAGGAGCCAAACTGCTTTGTGGTGGTACTGACTGATCCTGGTAGGAACCAAGCCCCTGACCCTAGTCTTGTTTCAGACTTAAACACAGAGGATCCCTGCAAATCTGGTTACTCACTGATGTGAGAATTCATTTTCGTCCAATAAACTGGAAGCTATGGAGCCTTTCTTGGTCACTCTAATCCATTGTTTTTAGCTCTTTCATCTAAAAGAATTTATTCTGCACTTTGTTGCTTATTCTCTACTGCTGTTTCTTGATTTTTTACTGAAAGGTACCTATCCTGTTAAGGGTGGCTGTTGATATTGCTTATTTAATATTTATCCTATGGTTTTTATCCTAATATAAAAAGCCTGTTCTTCTGTGCTCTCCCCCTCTCTCTACCCTACTGAGCTTCAGATTACTTTTAAAGAGTGACCTGGAACACCTCTGTGTGCATGCACTGGTATTACAAAACACACCTTCCCCATTTACTTGTGAGATTAAAAATATATATATTTAAAGGGGTTATGCTTATATTTAAGAAAAGAATTTATAACTATACAAAGGAATATACATATCTAGTATTAGGTCATATTTATCTCAAGCTGGGGAAATGGGACATATTTTAACTATATGGGTGAGTAGAGAAATAAGTAGTTTAAACTGCTGTTGTTTGACTTCCCAAACTGGCCACCCCTAAGTGTGTTAAATCAAGTATTTTTCTCAGCCTAGAAAGTTAAATAGCAGGTGTAGTACTTAATGAACTGCAGCGACTTGGACTTATCGGTGTGGCAAACAGATTACGATATTTATTTCCAATTAAAGTTCTTTTGCAAAGATCAATGAAGCACATTTTCACAAATTGAATTACGCTAAACCAATAAAATTCTCCCATTCCCATTGATGGCAAATTATTGTTACCTTAACATTTAAAATCCCATCACACTATTATAAGATGCAAGGGCTAGGAAAGATGAAATATTTATTTGCTCATGCATTTGTATTTTACTTCCAATTGTATAAGAAAGGTAAGAAACATTATATGTAAAGAAAGCTGCATGAGAATAATTTTCCAAACTTGAATTTTTTTGGTCTTTGATCCATAAGAACTTTTTATTTACTAAATAACATACATGTGCTAATGATTAAAAGGTCTGATCTTTAGTAAATTAGAATCTGCTATAGAGTAACCTTTAATTAATGAATGCATGGTACACCTTTACATCAGAAACAATGTGCTTGATAGAAAAATAAAAATAGCTTAGGACTTTGCCTCTAGAATCAGTGAGCTGGTTGAGAAAAATTAAAATACTAATTTAGCAATCTTAAATGTCACTACTTTACTCAAAGAATGCATAAATTATGATATTCATTTTCTGGGACCTCCTCACCCTTCACCTCCCCTTGATATTTCTTTTCAAATAAACTTTTGAAGAAAGGTTATACGGTTGTATAGTTTTCATTTTCAAGTTTTTAGTATTTCAGTATTGATGCAGGATAACTGAAATGGAATAACCTCTGAAGCAAAGAATAAAGCTCTAACAGGAACTTCTGTTTTCACGCCACAAGAGGTGATATTTGGCGAAGATGCACATGTAAGATTTCCCCTCTAGGAATATCCTAGGACTTAATCCTTTCCCACACCATGGTCTTCTACGTCAGAATTGTCCCGGTTGCTCATGAAAGGATCTGTATTTTGTGAACATTCCTAGCACAATGAAGAGCCTATCAAATAGTATTCCCAAGCCGAGTGGCATTACGGTGACTTGCCAAGCCAAGTCCATGTAGAATCTCCGAAGAGATCCAGTGTAAAGGGACAAATATAAAGAAAAATGTAAAAAGAATAGTTTCTCTCTGATATTCCATCCCACCCCCTCCTTTCTCCTCCTCTACTAACTCCATCTTTCTTTTCAGTGGCTCATCTATACAGGCTACTTTTGGATTTTTATGGGTCATTTGATTTAATTTAAACAGAAAATATACTGTGGGTGTTTGCCAACATTATTTTGCAAATAAATAATTAAACATACACATAGGCATGCTCAAAGGCATGTCATTTGTGATATACACTTGACACACAATGTCAAATGTATGTCATAAATGACCATCTGCTATCAACATCATTTTATGAAGGCAATGACATTTTAATACCAAAAATAGTAGAAAACTCATAATATCAGAAAAAAATATATTTCTTTGAACGAAATAAGTTTAGCTTCCCAAACTTACTGACTTATTTTTCTCATTTCTCCATACAATAGTGATGTTTGTCATAAATCAACATAAGCCCACAGTCCAGCTTTTGAGAACTACTGTACCAAATGCCATGGTTCAACCCTTTGTACTAACTGGAAAGGATCTGAATTATTTTTCAAAGCATAATATGCCTACTACTTACCAGGGGTCTTGTTAAATGGACATGCTGGTTTGATAGGGCTAGGCGTTGCCTGAGACTCCTTATTTAACAAGCTACCAGATGGCACTGAGCCTGCTGATCCGTGGACCAAACTTTTAGGATCAAGGAACGAAACTGTTTCCTTCCAAGTGTTAATAGCAAGCCTGTAAGCCAAGGCATTATCCTTTTTAGAACTTTTAAGTATGTGTGTTGGGGGTTGGTGGGTTATTATAATGAAAAGCCTTAAAAACCCAAATAAATTAATCTCTAAAAATGATGTAATTGGGGCATCATTTGGAGGGAAATTATCTTCTTAATCTAGCAACCTAAACTGGACCAAACTTAATTTATTTATAAATTATTTTGTCCTTGGGTCAAATCATGCCACATTAAGTATCATTATTCTTATTCTAGTTGGCAATATCCTCACCAATATTTGCTTCTGATCAAACCTTCTTTAAATTATTTCCAGACATTTCCTTATTGATTAGCTTCTTTTTACACGTATTCCAGCTACAGACGAAGCATAGTATTAGTATGACATCCAAGTCTTTTTCATTGGTTAGCCTACTGAGATAAAAAGCAGAAAGGGAAATAGAGATACTGATTTCAAAGGAATAATAACTTCCATTTTTGTAGCATGTTATGATTTTCAAAGGATTTCCTGCAATTAAACTGCCCTCCACGAGCTTAGGAATCATGCCTCTTTCTCCAAAACTAGCCCTAGCACACGAGACGAGTGCCTGGCAAATAATAGGTATGGCGGATTGAATAGCCCCTCCCCTTTCTATAACGTGTCAATGTTATTTTATCTGGAAAAGGGATCTTTTTAGATGTAATTAAGGATCTTGAGATGGGATCCTTCTAGATTACCCAGGTGGGCTCTAAATCTAATAAAAAGTGACCTTATATGAGACAGAAGAGGAGGCAACATGAAGGCCAAAGCAGAGACTGGAAAGAAGAGGCCAGGAACAGCCCCTCAAGCCTCTGAAGGGAGCATGGCCCTGCTGACACCTCGATTTTGGACTTCAACCCTTCAGGACTGGAAGAGAAGCAATTTGTGTTGTTTTAAGCCATCAAGTTTGTGAAAATGGGTCGTGACAGCCACATGTAACTAATACAGTAAAAAAGCCAAAATTCATAGAATGACTGAACAGCTCAAGGAGGACAGATAGAGAAATCTTAAAGATGAGAATACAGACATTCAGAGTGGCAAAGTAAGTTGCCTAAGTTTGCTCAGCCCCAGCATGACAGACTATTTGTCAAATATCTTTTTTAAAAAAGTCACACTACTTTCATATACTAGTGTTGGTCTACTAAAACTTAGAAAATTTGACTCATTTTTAAACTCTTACAAGCCATCCACAGAAGACAAAATATTAGGTGAACTAAGATTGTGAATATCTTTCTCTAGAGTAAAATTAAGCATTTTTAAAAATATCTTTTGACATCCAGTTTTTAAGAAGTTTAAGAATTATAAAATGTTCACATTATAATCAAACTGGACCATGTTTGTGAGACATCAGTGCTCCTGATCACTTAGTTAAATGAGTTAGTCAATTGCAAGGTAAAAAGAGGAAGTAGTAAGAATAAAGGTGAAGCAGGCAATTTTTTGTTGGAAGACAGACGAGGATTTGAATGATTCTACTATCCAGGGGCAGCGAGACTTTGGCCAAGTTACTTACCCTCTCTGTTCCTCAGTTTCCCAGGAATAAAAATTACAATTCTTTTGGGATGTGTAAAGATTAAATGAGACCATATTTTAAGGCCCAGACCCTGGGACATTATGGCCATTACTATCTAGCAACAGGCACACAGTAGAGTTTGATCAGTATTTGTTGAGTGTTTTTACTCAAACCTGCAGTTGGACTAAAATAAACTAAGATAATTTAACTGTCTTTTGATTGCTCAAGTCATCTCATGGCAACAGTATACTTTTTAAGTGCAATTCAAACTATTAACTACATGAAATCATATAATGTGCAGATTCTAGACATCAAAGAAATTACTTTTTTTTTTGCATCCTCTCTTGGGTGATGAGACCTTCAAAGAACTGCCATTAAAAGAACCTATATTTCTTTGAGAATGAGAAGGAACAATCTGGTATAGTTTCTTTTTTATTCAAATGCCCATTATTCTGAAATCGATTTCCCCTTCCTGATGGAAAAGTATAGAATTTGTTAGCCCACAGGGGACTTTGCAAAAGGTCTACCTGGTTAATCAGTCATTTGTCTTATTGATACTAGAGTATCAGCAGGGTGTGTTATAAATCATGAAACAAATGATCTGACACTCAATTAATTATGTTTCATCTGTGTGTATGTTCCTAGAGGCTTTATGATAAAATCCAGCTTATAAATAAATAAAAGAGATACTTTTTGTCTAGGCTAAATTTGGTTTCATTCTGAAATCATGTTGTACAGTGGTTCGTGAGCATGAGTTAATTGACAATGCTTAGCAGTCTTTTTTTTTTAAGATGGAGTCTCACTCTGTTGCCCAGGCTGGAGTTCAGTAGTGTGATCTCAGCTCACTGCAACCTCAGCTTCCTGGGTTCAAGTGATTCCCTTGCCTCAGCCTCCCAAGTAGCTGGGACTACAGGTGCCCACCACCATGCTCAGCTAATTTTTTTGTATTTTTCATAGAGATAGGGTTTTGCTATGTTGGCCAGCTTCGTCTCGGCCTTCTGACCTCAAATGATCTGCCTGCCTCAGCCTCCCAAAGTGCTGGGATTATAGGCATGAGCCACAGCACCCAGCCTGTTTAGCAGTTTTCGAGAAAATTTTGGTTGGAGGACATCATGTTGAATCCAAGTATAATGCAGACACCTGAGCTCCCACAATTTCCTTGCATGAGCTATTGAAAGATAGAAATTACACACTTGGACAGTGTAATTGGATTGAAATGGATTTAAACCTGGTATCTCAAATTATATCTTAAATCTGTTATTTTATAAAATTTTACAGTTCAAAATGCATGTAAGAAATCTATTAATCTGACAACTTTCAATTTATCTTTTGCTGATGTTATGAAAACTATTCAAATCTACTTTTGGTTGATATATTCTCTTATAACTTCATCATGAAAGCTTTAATTCATGTACATGTAATAATAACAATAATAAAAGTTAACATTCATTGACTACTTATTAGGTTCCAGGCACTGGGGAAAGCACTTTCTATATCTTTTATTGAGTGTACATGGTTTTTTTTTAAAGCTTGGAGTGACTGTTTTGAAAACTAGCCTAAATTTTTCATTATATACATAAGAAAACTGAGGCACAGAGAAGCTAAGTTACTTGATTAGCCAAGGATACAAAGATGGTGAGAAGGTATCTTTGTAGCATCATATCTTTGTGACAAAAAGTACAATAGCCAAGCTGTGATGCAAAAACAAAGGAGGTTTCTCATTCCATTCTGTGCAAGGCAGAGCTGCTCAGAGAACAAAGGTGCCTTTGAAGCTGGGGATGGCTCCATCTCAAATCAACTCTGTGGGGCGCAGAGTATGACATGATGGGGCCAACACAGCAGAAAATCAAGTTCAAAAAACTCTAAAGTTATTTACAATCCTTTGGTGCCAAACCTTAAAGAATTCTTATTATGTTTTATGTATGTTTCTAACTTGTCTTCATTAGCTTCTCTTTGATATTTTTGGCAAATCAGTTTAACCTTCAAAAGTCCTCATTTATTCTACTTGATTGAATCAAACAAATGAAAGGATAACATAGACTCAAATAGCAGTATGGTCTGTTCTGAGAAAGCAACAGCACAAAGAGGTAAAGAAAATGCAATTTGAAGTTAGTAGATGTTTGTATACATTATTGAATGTCTTAAATCTGCTCAGATTTGGATGGTGGGGAAAGAAATAACAAAAGTTACTAGAACCTACAGTTGAATATTTGACCTGCTGTGCATGGAAGATTTAAAAACAAAAGCTAGTTAGAAAAAAGACTGAAAAGGGAAGTTTCAGACTCTGGCATTTTTGTCATTTTTAGTTAGTTTCTGTTGAAGCTCTACTTTCAGGATTTTCTTTCCAAGAACTTTCCCTAGAGTATATAAATCAATGCGATAGTATCCTATAATAGTATCTTCACCTGGTGAAATATCACAAGACTATAAAAAAATGCTTTTAGCAAAGGTGTCAACTCTGCACCTACATCATCAATGAGATGTCAACTTGAAAGTCTAGGTATGTTGGAACCATTAGAGAGAAAAAGAAGGGAAGATAGATGAGGCCAGAAAGTAGGCAATTCAAAATGAAAAGTTTTGGCCAGGCGTGGTGGCTCACGCTTGTAATTCCTGCACTTTGGGAGGCTGAGGCAGGTGGATCACCTGAGGTCAGGAGTTCGAGACCAGCCTGATCAACATAATGAAACCCTGTCTCTACTAAAAATACAAAAAAAAAAAAGTAGCTGGGCATGGTGGTGCATGCCTATAATCCCAGCTACTCGGGAGGCTGAGGCAGGAGAATCGCTTGAACTGGGAGGCAGTGGTTGCAGTGAGCAGAGAACACACCACTGCACTCTAGCCTGGGTGACAAGAGTGAACCTCCATCTCAAAAAAAGAAAAAAAGAAAAGTTTATCGTGCAAGCACAACTAGATCTTTTAGCTCCATAGGAATAGAGTGGAAGATAAATTGGGAAATGGAAATGTTACAGGAAAATGAAAGGGCACTATTTTACTTAGGGTTCTCCAAGAAATAGAGATGAAGATCTGCGTCCAGGAGTTTTATTAGAAAGTGCTCTTAGGAACACCTGTTAGAGAATGAGAGAAATGGAATTGTACAGAAGGAGAAGTTGCAATGCAGTGGCAACAGAAGCTCAGTTGATCCTACATGAACATGTGGAGCTGGGATGGCCCTTCATATTTGTCTCAAATCAAAGAAAGGGGTTGAAACTTTTGACCCCTACATCAACCAGTCATTCTGTGCTAGCTGGCCTTAGGAAAGGAACAAACTCTTGAGCAAGGCAACTACTTTTAGCTTAGAGCTATTCCTGCAGATAGACCCAGCTGGGGGCCAAAAGGAGCCAATACTTTCTCAGCTGGGAGAACGAATGTTATGGAGCTGAATGAGGGATCCAAGTGGGGTATCACAGCATCAATTAGGGCTCAGCCCTGTGCTCCTCAGATCTCCTTGCTCCATCTAGTCAGTTCGTATCATCTGGGAGCAGTGCCTCAAAGATTTTGGTTAGTCTTTTTCCTGAAAAAATTTATAAGAGAAAGTTCCTTTTAGATAGACTGTAGCGCCTACTGTAGCAGTTGTTCCTGAGGTTACTCATTGATTCTCTTCTTGACTACCATTCTGTATTTCCATCACACTGGGCTATCATTCTGTATTTCTATTCTGTATTACCATTCTGTATTTCCATCTGGGCTATCATCTATGTAGGTCTGGTGAAGTGACCCAAATCCTAATTCCTGGGGCTCTGGGTAACTGATCTCTATGCCCTTTTCAGGTTACAGTAGCATTCCTTGTTCATTTACTGTCAAAGTTGGGCAGAGGGAGAACCATGGAATGGCAAAGTGGATCACCTAGGTCCCAAACATACTTTGTGCCATTTGCTTCTATAGCACACATAGGTAGGTAGGTAGATACCTACCCTCTTCCTGATCATCAAGATCTGTTGCTCCAGCCAAGATAATGACTCCTCTGCTTTTCTTCTGGACTACTGTTATGATGAGCCTGAAGTGACCAGGTTGCAATCATAGCTTAAAGTTTAATGCAACTCTTACTGTGTGCCTAGTTGAAGTGTTTTCCCCATTACTTAAAGTTGCAGGGACAGAAAGAAAAAATTCTGCAATCAGGTCCTTAGGAGTACTGGTAGGTAAAAAACTACTTCTATTTCTTGGTCTCTGGATTTATAGATTCCTATCCACTGGGAACGAAGCACCATATAATAGTCACTGGTTTAGAGCATAGACTGAATATTGGAGAATGGTACCCCATTCATGAAAAGTATCCTCTCTAATCTGGCCTCCTCAAAAGGCAATCCCATGGCTTTCTCAGGTAGACAACCTTGGCTTGATGGAGTGTATGACAGGAGCAGTGGACTCCATCATCTTGAGCACATTTCTAAAACTGCTTTTCTGCCAGGAATGTCCTGAGGTCTGAGATTACCGTAGGTGTTATACTATGCCATTTGAATAAACACTGTAAGCCTTCTGACAGTGGTGCTGTCCAAAGCTTTGTGTGCAGAAAATGCAGACCCATACCTGGAAACTGTATCTATTTTAGATAAGAAGAAAGGCTACCTCTTCCAGGATAGAAAGTTTCTAATAAAGCAATTTTGGGCTGGGTGCAGTGGCTCATGCCTGTAATTCCAGCACTTTGGGAGCCTAAGGCAGGCAGATTGCTTGAGGTCAGGAGTTCAAGACCAGCCTGGCCAATGTGGTAGAACCCTGTCTCTGCTAAAAATAAAAAAAATTAACTGGGTATGGTGGCATATGCCTGTGATCCCAGCTACTCAGGAGGCTGAGGCACGAGAATCACTTGAACCTGGGAGGTGGAGGTTGCAGTGAGCCAAGATCACACTACTGCACTCCAGCCTGGGCAACAGAGTGAGACCCCTGCCTCAAAAAAAAAATAAAATAAACATTTTTTTTTCACAATGTTGCTTTGTGGAATTTTTTGAAGGATTTTTCTGTATCAATGACCTAACACTGGTTTCCTTTGATGGTACTTGTGTCACACACAGTACCATCAGAAGATGGATGGTTTTGTCCACACACAGCTCTGTTCCTGACACCACAGCTACTGGGGTGATTGATGGCAGATACTGGCTGTTGTCAAATGGCTAAGTCAATCTGTCTATTGGCTTTTTGGTACCTCTTTGATGGTAGATACTCTCTTGAAGGCATTATCATGCAATTTACAACACAGTGGTTGTATATCCATTACATGAGGCTATGTTCATCTGCTCTATCAGAGACACCACATCTGACACCTCAGAAGCATTAGGAAAAATATATTTTTTTGAGTTTTCAGTGGTCCACCATAATGAATCAGTATGTCTCATTTTGAAAGGGTCAGATTAGTTAAATGGGGATATTATGGAGACTACCACCTTAAAACTTCATCCTTTTAAGTTTTTAAGGGTGACACTAATCTCTGAAAATCACTCCCTCCCCACATTTGATTTTTCCCATTGTGATAGCACTTCGTTCAGAGATTAAGGAACTAATGTAAAGGCTGAGAAGGTGGAATTCTCAGTCTTTAGGAAATTAGCTACACCAAATTCAGGATTTTGAATGAGAAGAAAGAATGAAACCCAAAGAATTGAGATAGGCACAGTTGGGTCAAAGTACCTACAAATTTTAAATCCCTAGGTAGCTGGAAATGATCACCAGGTGGGTCCATGGCCACATGTACCCTAGAATGGGGATAGAAGTTCCTTAATTACTTTGCCTTTTATGCCCATCTGCCTCAATTTTAACAAAGAGAGTTATGATGTGATGCTTCAATCTTGAGCTATCAATGTCAGCAGTTCTCAAATGTTTAAATATTTCTTTTTATTTCAAGATTATCTGAGGAAATGGCCATAAGATCCTTTTAAGAGAGGACCACATGAATGACCACTGTATACCCCTTTCGTGATGTTGCAACATCTTTCTAGAAGGGAATCATGCCTGTCCTTTTTCAAGATCATAGATGAGAATTGACTCAAGTCTGGTTCCTTAGAAAAGAGATCTTGGCTTTTTGTTGGTGCTTCTGAGTTCATACTCTCCATTAAATATGGTTGGTTTCTCTGGATTACATTGATTGAGCAATACTCTTGTTGGCTATCTAACTTTCTTGCACCTAGCAAAGCTACGTTTTAATCACTTTCTCCAAAGTGTTCTGCATGTCACGCCACCCTGGCTGCTCACTCTAATCTTTCCACTCTTTAACCTAATTGTGCCCACCTTGCATCTGACAGTCTGGTGTCATCACTCACTTTCTACTTTGAAATTCTATCATCCTCATTCTTCCTGAAAATTCAGTTCTGTAACTATCTATCTTACTGTCAGCACTGGCCTAAAAAGGACAGCTGCCATTACCTTCCCAATGACACTGGTGTCCCTCTCACCAGTACATTTCTTAACACTTTGATGAATGGAATACCCTGTGTGCTCTTCCAGAGAGCATAATCAGCAGATAGATTTCCTCTGCTTAGGTTACATACCACGCTGCCATCCCCACACTGAGAGCTGGAAATAAAACTGGGTGTTGGAGCTACAGACAAGGTAAAATTCTCAGTCTTTAGGTAATTTGCTACACCAAATTCAGGGCTTTGAAGGAAAAGAAAGAATGAAACCCAAAGAATTGAGATAGGAACAACTGGGTCAAAGCACTTACAGATTTTTAAATCCCCAGGTTTCACTATGTACTCTGGCAGTGGCATTTGTAATTATTTATTGTAGATTATTGTTTTTTACTTAGTCTTCCAAGAATAATCCTAGTAGTATATTATCCCATTCTTCCAGGGTTATTGCCAGGTTATTAATCCTTTATTACAGGAGAGTACTTCCATAGAGGTAACCTCTCCTATTTCCAATATGCCCCATGCCCCTGGACCCAGCAACGTAGAAAGCAGCTGTTTATATAATCCTGTAGGACTGCTGGATACATGTCAGTTACATCATCTATCTCCTTTAGTATATGGTTCCTTTTCTCTTTTAACAGATTCAGCATTTCTCTAGGTATTGGCCAGGTAAACAGGAGGGGAGCTATAAATAGATCCTGAGAGAGAAGAGGCAAGTATTGCCTTGCAAGGCTCACTTCTCTGACTTATCTGCAAATAAGGAGAGAGTACTAAATTTAAGAAAAGAGTGCTCCACTTTTGGTAACTCAGAAGGTTCAGAGGAATCTGGGGATTTAGGCTTTTTAATTACTTTGACTCAGATATCCCCATCTGAATTCTTTGGATCCCATTTTTCCTTCCCATTCAACCTTCTGAATTTGATGTAGCAAATTTTCTGAAGACTGAGAATTCCATCTTCTCTGCAATTCTGCCACCCAGCTTTATCCTCAGTTTGTACTGCCCTCCAGTTTATGGAGTTGAAAATGTCATAGACTGTTAAGGAGAGCCTCTAATTAGTTCCCCTCAGCCTTTTATTGTTTATTTCCAGTGTATCCCTAGAATCCAGCAATAGCCATGAGATTTCAGAGTCCTTCTAACGGCTATTTCTCAAACAACTGAGATAGGCCAGATTACTTTCTGTCACTGGAATTTCCATTTTATTTCACCACTGATAACACATTTAACAACTGCAAGGCTTCCACATGTCAAGAGCTTTCAGTACACCACCACCTACCAGCATTAATGGGGTCCTGATTACCAACTGGTCTATAAATAATCTAGATTCACAATCTCATTTTAATTTTCACCTTCTAGGACTTCTTCTATACCAAATATTTTTAAATTGGGTTCCAGGGAAATAGACCTTGAGGCAGAAATTTATATGTCAAAGAGTTATTAGGGATGCTTTCAGGAAAAGAACTGTAGGGAGTGAGAGAACAGGAAGAGCAGTAATGAACTTGAGCAGAGGCCTCAGCTGATCCTATGGGGAGTTTTGAAGCTGGGGTTCCCTTCATAACTGTTCTAGATCAAGAATGTGGACCAGGTCCTGTACCCTTTTATGAACCAGTCAGTGGATGCATAACACTGAGAAGGAAGCTGTCTTTGACCAAATAAAATTTCCAGAGATAGAGCCTAGTTGTAGCTGTCAGTGGCCAATACGCTTAGCAACTGGAGAAATAAGTTTTCTATCCCTGAAAGAACATCTCTGTGAAGCCCCACAGCATCCACTACACACTGATCACAGAATAGTCGAAGTGAAGAAACTACCTATGTGAATAAAAAATAACGTGAGTTGTTTCAAATAAGCTTTCTAAATTAACATTATATATATATTTTATGGAGGAATAAATATATATATATATATATAATTTCCACCTTTCCACATCTAAGTAAAAACTATACATGATTATTTTAGTGGTGACGCTGATGTGCGTATTTGAGTTCCAGTTATATATTTCTAATAGTCTTCTGGCCTATAGTCCAGTGATAAGCACTAACCTTAGACTTATGTAGCTCTACCACCCCTCTTATTGGTGTCATATAAATGTTTTTCTTTCCTGTGTTATATTTAGATACCTACCATATGTCTATTATTTTATTAATAGGATTCATTATTTTACATAAAGTACTCAGTAGTTGAACACATGGATTTAGTTATATTGTTGCAATGTTAATGGCTGTTGGATGGAAGACAATATTAAAAGTGTAGTTAAAAACATTTTTATGGTGAGCTTCAGGGCATATTATTTCACTTTCTTTGGTGCCTTTTTATTCTTTATTATTTTATTTTATTGAGCAAAGAATATTACATGTTTATTATATTTTCCTTTGAAATCAATTGGGTGGGGTCTCGAATCACCCTTTGGAGCATAATTCACTTAAATTTTAAAATTGGTAAATTGGAGACATCTGAACATGCTGGAGTTAAGACAAAATTAAATAGGTATAAACAGAATAATTCAGTGAGGAAGAATATGTAACACAAGTATAGGCATGTCAGGCCCTAGTGTATACCTTTCTGGAGATTAGAAATATAGGTTGAAGAACACCAGTGAAACTAGTTTAGAATCAGGATAACTGATGTAAATTTTCAAACATGTATATAAATATAACAGCCACGATTACAACTTAAGGTATCTTTGAATACTTTGGAGAAGACTCATTAAAGATTATATAAATGCAGGAAACTACACTGTATACAAGACTATTCTATATTAGAAATATTGAGTCAGGTAAAGGCTGCTGTGAGAGTTACAGTTTGAGTTACATAAAGGAATATCAAATGCATAAGAGAAAGTATTTTTATTGTAATCTTTTACTTAAAGAAATATGATGTAATCTCTACAAGTAAGATTAAAAGTAGGAGAAAATGTTTATAAAGAATCTGAAAGGATTACTGTTAGATATTAAGTTTCTAACAGTAAAGACTAAGAGCTAAGAGTTATCCTTTACTGCTGAATGAGACTTCTAGGCTGCCTCACTTCTTCCCATATAACTGATAACAGACAAGTTTACGGAGACAGAAAATTGAAGCAAAACAGTCATTTGCCTGCAGGTTCTTGACCCCAGTCCCCCACTTCTGAAAGAAAAACCTTATCATACTGGGACCCCATTGCAACTTCTAAGAAATCATGGTGCCAATCCTTTCTTATGAATAATTGTTAAGGTTATTCCTGTGTCTAAACTAATTTTTTCTCTTTCATAGTAAAGTTCTCTCACTGGAAATGGGTAAAAGAGACCACACCATGTAAAGAAAAAAGAGAATGTCTAGGAAGCTTGTTGGAAAAATACTGAAGTCACGAACTTATTAAGAAATCCACTCCCTAGAATCTTAACCCTGACCTAACCACTTGACCCCCTCACATGCAGTTGACTTTGAAGATCTCCATAAGCACATTTTATTATTTTCCGTGCAGATATCAGGGTTGTAGATGGCTGTTTCTGAATCACAATTGCAGAACAGCCACATGATAATGGCAGTCGTATCCATTTATATTTCAAATTAACTTAGGAGTACCATGAGGATATAATGTTGTTTGGGCCCTGTTAAAACCAGTTCTACCATTCTGCTATTCTAGGGAGAGAAAACTAAAACCAACAGACTTCCTATGGATATTTTTAGCAGGAAAGTGCACAGCTATAGGGAATGATCCACTGCTGACTCACACTTGGCTCATGAGACCCAATTGTGACATCTAATTCTGCATTAAGGGGTATTATGTTGGTTGGTTGATTTTAGCCACTGTGGGAATATTTATACTTCGGAAATAAACAAACCCTAAAACTCAGGGCTTCCTTTCTGTCTTTTCTCTTGTTTTTTGTTTGTTTGTTTGTTTTTTAGGCTAGGTGTTAAATATTTCTAGTTGAAAACAAGACAGTAAACCAGGTGACTAAAGAATTACTCTTAAGACTTTAATTTTTTTTTCTAGAAAAGAACTTGGATTCCTGCTGGGAAAGAATGTGACTAGTGGTAGAGATGAGATATTTATCTAAACTGCTGGATACTCTTTTTTTTAGAGGTGGAAGATGTTATCCACTTTAAAAATTACATATAGGTGAAACCCAAAGTTAGCTTATTCTACTTGTAAGCCATTCATTTTAGCATATGCACTATAAATAGGGAGGAAATAAAATCAAATTTATGCATAAAATCAATAGAATCCATTTTGAATTGATAGTATATCTATTTCCTATAACCTTTAAGAAAAAAAATCCTCAGCCAGGGGTGGTGGTTCATGCCTGTAATCCTAGCACTTTGGGAGGCCAAGGTGGGTGGATCATGAGGTCGGGAGTTCAAGACCAGCCTGGCCAACATGGTGAAACCTTTTCTCTCCTAAAAATACAAAAATTAGTCAGGCGTGGTGGCATGCCTGTCATCCCAGCTACTTGGGAGGTTGAGGAAGAAGCATCACTTAAACCTGGGAGGCGGAAATTGCAGTGAGTCAAGATCGCACCACTGCATTCCAGCCTGGGTGACAGAGTGAGACTCCGTCTCAAAAAAAAAAAATTAAAAAAAAAAAATCCTCCAGTGGGATTCCTATGCTTATGAAATTAGATTGCTGGTTCTATCTTTTGTTTCTTTCTCTTCTGTTGATTCTCTCTGGGACCTTTATTATCAACTTACCTTCTAAATAAGGATGCTCCAAAATAGAATGAAAGGTAACCCTCAATTCTAACAGCTATCTCTATTTGTAATGGGTTCTTAAAATGGTTTGGTAGAAATAAAGTAACACATTTCAAGTATATCTATAATTATCTGAAATCCTAACTATTTATGATTTTCCACTGCCCCATCCCAGTGTGTAATATTGCCACTATGGAATAGTTGCTGTTTTTGTTGTTTTTAATTATTTCCTTGGACAACTTTGAAGTCGTTATATCAGCTATGCATTTTGACACTTGATAGTATCCAATTCAATGTTTTATTAACACTGGTTAGTATTGTCTTCATCTTTGATATATAAAAATGTTATTTCTGCCAACAGAAAGCATTTTTGGTACTTCATAAGCATTCAACCACAGCTATCAGAAGTTTTAAGACTAGTAAATCAATAAATACCCAATCAAATGAAACTGTGGTAATTGCTTCTGTTCAAAGAGAGTTAGATTTAAGTAAGGAGCTATTTAGAGGTTGATCGCATTATTAAGAAATTGCCTGAAGTTTGGGTTAACAGCTCAGAGGTGACTGAGTTACCTTTTTGGTAATATAAGGAAGGAAGCTACTGCTCCTTAATCACAGAAAATTGAGAAGACAAGTTACATTCACACATCTTTTTTTGTACTATAAAGGCGTAGGTTAATTTATTTGTTCAAATGTCTCTTGTTGGTTAGAATCAACCAAGCACTAGATCAAAATATGACAGTAAGGCAAAAATAACCAAGGTGACTAATTTTAAAATGTGTTAGAAAATAAGTGTAGGACGTAGGCTGGATGAGCCACCTGCTGTTTAAGTCAAAATAATGTTGTAATTTAATTTTCCATTGCTATTTCATCTCTTTTTAAGATAGTCAAACCATTCCAGGGAATGTTAGCTAGAAAATTTGTTGTAAGGGAGCTTCTCGGGAGGTGAACATCTCTATTTCAGACAAACAAAGCATTATGCTCAGCTTGTAGTATTAGAAAACCATGATCATTTGTTCTTACTTACACCTAATTCATCTATCAATTCTTGCAAAATAAGCTTCTTAATATAAATTTCTCACTTTTAGAAACTGACACTTCATTATTAAAATACCACCTTATCTTTTAAGAATTCCCTCTTTCAATTTGGGCAGAACTTGTGATTATGGTAAGATATTACTCCCTTGATTAAGTTATGTTACTTGGCAGAAGGAGTTTTGTAGATGTAATTTAGTTTATTTATTAGTTGACAATGAGTTAATCTAAAAGAAGATTATCCAGGTGGGCCTGACCTATGACAGCCTTAGCCAGCACCTTAATTTAGCCCTGTAGGCCCCTAAGCAAAGAATCCATCTATGCCATGATGGACTCCTGACCCACAGAAATTGCAAGATAATAAATATATGTTATCTGAAGCTGCTAAGTTTGTGGTCATTTGTTACATAGTAATAGAGAACCAGTGCATTCTAGATACAAGGGAGGGAAGGACTGAAGAAAGAACAAGCATACAAGAGAGTAGGAAGCATGTGTACCTCATCTCTCATGGCTGTCTTCCATCCAGATTCCTCTCCTTAATTTTCTTTGACAATAGACCCACACTACTCATTCTTCTGTTCCAACCTCTTACTCCACATTCACAGCATATGGGAAGGGTACACACATATACCTCCTTTCTTCACACATTTAACACACCCTGTCACCTGCCCCAACATTATCCATTTTTGCATCAGTAGCTTTTAAAAGCAGTTAACACAGAACCTGGAGGGATGTCAATTTCTTTTTAGAATAATTTCCGAAATTTTAAATGAATTGGAATATAACAAAATACGGCAGTTTCCAAATACATGTAGAATATTGCAACATTCTTAGAAGAAAAGGAATATGGAGGTCAGCATTTGAGCTGCTTCAGAGCATGGTGGGCCATGGGGGAACTGCACACCTGCTGCTGCTCCAGCTGGCCTGGTGTGTGTTGCCTGGTTCTTCCTCCTGCTCTCTCCACATTCACCCTTCTCTGCCCCACTGGGCTTTCATCTCCACTCAGAAACAGTCTTTCTTAACTGGCCATCAGACAAAATCAACCTAACTAAAGGAGTCACCCTTCTCCATATTAATGGTGCATCATCAGGTATAGCAAGGGAACTAACATGAAGAAAATATCAAGATAATAAAAAAAAATTTGTTCTTGGAGGATAGAGATCAATGGGAAACAGAGAAATCTTTTAAAATTTTAAGTAATACACTCAGAATAATTTGTGAATACACTGGTGTCCAAAAAACTTTTTTTTTTTTTTTGCATAGTGCCTAAAAGGGAACAACTAGAAAAAGAACTGTTCTAGGCTGAAAGCTATAATTACTAAAATTAAAAAATTTAACTTGAAAGAGTTGAAAAATACGTATTTGGAAACCTAGAAAGTGAAAAAGAAAGATAGAAAACAAGGGATGGAAAATACCAAAAGACACCACGGGTCAACTCAGGAAGTTTAATATTCATTCAATAGCAGTTCTAGAAAGAACAAATAAAAGGAGAGAGAGGATAGCAAATAAATACTAGAAGAAAATTTCTCACAATTGAAATATCCAAGCCTTTAGATTCGAAGAACTCACTGAAAACTCAGCATATTGAATAAGAGAGTCACAGATAGAATTACCCTTGAACTACAGATATTCAAGGAGTCCACAGAGAAGGAAATATGTAAATGAGAATATTCTGAAAAGCTTCTAAGATTTCAAAAAAAATGACTTGCAAAGGGATGTGAATCAGATGAGAGTCTTGAGTTCTCATAAGCATCTGCAGATTCTGGGTGAAAAAAAAAATGAATCAATGTTTTTTAAGTTCTGAGAGAAAATACTTTCAATCTAGAATTCTGTAGCCAGACAACTTATCAACCCTGAAGCAGTATCAGGATAGACACATTGTTCAGACATGGTAAAAAGTTTACATTCAATTCATTTTTTTCCTTAGCAACTTGTTTAGAAATGTAATCTAGCAAAAGAACTTCCTCTTAATCAAACAGGAAACTAGGGAACAACTGATTCATCCCAGATGGCAATGAATAAATCTTCTAGATTAACTTTCTGCAGACCTAGAGATCAAGTTCCAAGGTCTCAGGGCTCTGGCAGGGAGGTCTCCTAAGCAAAAAGCACCATAAAGAGGAGATTGGAAGATTAACTAAAAGTTCTCTTCTTTAATTGGGGATGTAACAAAGAAAAAATGGTATAAGGAAAATTAGGAAAAAAATGAGAAACTCCAAGAAAAAACAAAATTGCTCAAAAACTCATGGTCTAAATCTAGTATAAACTGACTTTAGTAATGATTTTAAGTAGTTGGTTATATTTTTAAAAAATAATTCATTTGACCTGCCTTCTAGGAACATCCTTCTGTAAGTGTCCTAGAGCAGGGGTTCCCAAAGTCTTGGCTATGGACTGGTACCAGTCCTTGGCCTGTTAGGAACTGGACCACACAACAGGAGGTGAGAGGTGGGTGAGCAAGTGAAGCTTCACCTGTATTTACAGCGGCTCCTGTATTTATAGTACTTTCTTGCACTACTGCCTGAGTTCATCCTCCTGTCAGATCAGTGGCAGCATTAGATTCCCATAGGAACAGAACCCTATTGTAAAATGCCTATGTGAGAGATCTAGGTTGTGTGCTCCTTAGGAGAAGCCAGTGCCTGATGATCTGTAACTGTATCCCACCATCCCCAGATAGGACCATCTAGTTGCAGGAAACAAGCTCAGGGCTCCCACTAAGTCTACATTATGGTGAGTTGTATAATTATTTAATTATATATTGCAATGTAATAATAATAGAAATAGAGTGCATAATAAGTGTAATGTGCTTGAATCATCCCAAAACCATTACCAATGAAAAATTTGTCTTCCATGAAACTGGCCCATGGTGTGAAAAAGGTTGAGGACCACCGTCCTAGAGATTACAAAATCCTTAAAAAAGAATGCAATCTATTTGACCTATTATTAAATAATATTTATATATTTATAACATAGTCATAAGCATATACACTTATGACTAATAATTGATAAGCATATTATCAATTATTAGACTGAACCTGTTAGTAAAGTTGAGTGTACTGTTTGAAGCCATGGGATTGAATGTAACTCTCCACAACCCTGACAATATAAAGGTTAGCTGGCGAAAGATGAGATTTGGGAGATGATGAAAAAGGGGTTGAGGGCAGCAGGCAGGGCATTGAAAGAAAGTAAAGTCTTTAAAATATACATCTTACAAAATGGGAAGGTCAAAGATACTGCCAAAAATGCCATGTTATCAAAAAAAAGTATAATAACTATTTTATTTAAAAATTTAAGGTACTATCAAACATTAGTAGAAGTAGAAAGAAGAGGATGTTGTAAGAAAAAAAAATTCTCATATTTTATATGGAGGAATGAATAGATATCTCATTAAAAAAACAAATCAAGAAACAGTTGTACATAAATGGAGCTGCCATACTGACTGTAAAAATAAAAGTAGAAACTGGAGAATCAGATTTTTAAAGGAGAGATGTTCTGGGACCTACTTTTAATCAGATTTTTCTATATTATTTTTTTTTTAGCATATGAGTGATGACGGTAAAGTATATTATTTTAAACTTGACTGTATTGGGTCAGAGGAACTGATAGAAAAAAATTAAAATTGAAAGCCAAAGTATAAAATACATGGCCAAACACTGTAAATCCTGAAATGTTTATATATGTTTTAACAAAGAAGGAATATTTGACAAAATTTTAACATAGGTATTATATGTCAGTAATTATACTATTATCCCTAGTAGGTTATATAGCTGACATTAAGCCAGCTAAGACAAACTTAGATACAATGGAGAAATAGATTTAAAAATTAATTAAAAGCTATTTCCAGTTAGTTAATCTAGTTTCTACACAAGAATGTCTTCTAACTTAACTGTCAGACTTGAAATAAACCATAACTGAAATAACTGAATGATTCCCAATGCAGTAAATAACTTTACTGAACATAATTAATAAAATTGAATATCTGGCTTACTGAATCTAGAATAATAAAGTAGAATGAACAATGGAATAGAAAGAACCCAGCAATGATACTGAGGTGAGAGTACATATTTAGAAGGCAATTCTAGGTCTCAAACTCAACCATGTGCAAATAGACTTGTGAAGAATAGATTTTTTGTTCTCTTACCTCAATAATAATGGGTATTCATTCCCACCATATAACTTTTCTTTTTTCTTAGCCCACATACTTTCACTGAAAGCACATTCATCATCAAGTACCATTTATTGAAAATGCTGTTCTATATTCAAGAGAGAATATCAGTATGTATTGGAAAAAGGAGATATGTGTAGATGTTGTGTATTTGAATGACCATACAAAATCTTACTTTCTTGTGTAGAGGAGATAACACTTAATAAAGTCAAAGTCCTTTCATTTGTTTAACTTTTTAAAATCAGAATGTCATAGTTTTGAAATATTTGAAATAAAAACTGACTTTCCTAGTACTATGGAAGCTTCAACTTGACTCTGCTTTACAAACTTTAAAAATCAAAAGACTTTTATTTGGGGTATCAAATTCCTTTCTTTTTATTAATATGAATTGCTTGGAGAAATTACCATTTTTTACTACTGTAATATGAACTTCTGACAGGTTCTTTTGAAAATCTTCTTTATTGAATATGATTCTATGTTCTTTAATATTAGCCAGAAGCAAGGTCAATATTTTGAAAGTTCAATGTTCCTATAATTTTTAATAAGTAATGAAAATCAGGGTCAAACTTGGAATTTTTATGTGATCTTATCTAAAGTATCACCTAAATCATAATTCAATATGGGTTATAACATGGGAATTTAACATCAGCAATTCTATAGGTATCACTCTGTTCCTGCAGCTGAATAACATTCGAAACTAGAATCACTGAAACTTGCTTGCAGTTTCAGATTAAGACCATACCCTGACATCATCCTTGTCCACAAAGAAAAAAAATCAACACAATTCTGAACTACCGGCTCCAGATGCTATTGCTCCTCATCTCACATTGTTTTCCTTTGTTCTAGTAACTGGGCTCTTCATCCACACACATTTGACCAAGCTCTTCCCTGGTACCTCACTTCAAATGAATGAGTTTTTCCCCCTTATTCTCAGTTATATATTTATTCATTAACCCATTTATCAATTTTTATTGCATGCCTATTATATTCCAGACCACACAATATGATGGAAAACAATCATTCTTACCTTTAGTAAACTTGAAGTCCAACAGAATAATGAAATAGGTCAGTAGTCTTATTTGACTAGTGAATCCAGTATCCCAAATTTGCTTCCCAAACCCAGTCTTCCTAAATGCTTCTAGGGCTGGAGTCCTATCCAGAGCCCAGTCCCTCCAGAGTTGGATTTTGACAGCTTTCTGGAAGACTTTGTTGAAACTGACTTGACATTTAGCTATTATCTGCTATTGGTCTCTGCTCTGATCACAGACACAAAGGCCCTATGAAAATTTCTGATTTCTTGGATGCGCTAATTCCCATTCTGTCTTGGTGACAAACAATTCAGCCAGCTTCTGTTAGACTCTCATCACTCCCTTTGTCTCCTTCCCCACTGTCTTTGCTTAACTCAGACTGTTTTCTATCTCTTGCCTAAACAAAATTTTCTCCTAAAACAATTTTTCTGTCTTGTTTTCCTACTCCAATATATAAACTATCTGCTCTATTTAAAAAGACATCCTATTACTTGCATCAAAAGTGTCTAAACCCTAAAGTTCTCTGAATTATAATTTATAAAATAAATATATCCCTGAAACCACTACTCAAGTCTAAGAATAGAACATTATTCAGCAACTCCAAAGCCACCCACAAGCCCATTCCTAATCCCTTTCTGCTCCCTCATATCCAGAGGTAATCACTATGTTGACTGATAACACCATACATTATTATTATATTAAATAATAATAGGCTACTATAATTGAACTGTAAACAAATAAAAGCACATCATATGTGTTCTGTACCCTGGCTCTTATGTTCAACATCCCATCTGAGAGATTCATCACGCTTTTGCATCCAGGTATAGATCATTGAAGTTTGTTGCTATGCAGGATTCCATTATATGAATATACTACTAATTATTCATTGTATTATTGGCTAACATTCGAATTGTTTTCTTATTAGCTTATTACAAATAATGCTGCTGTGAGCATTCACAAACATGTAAATGTGTATATGCTGGGTTATACTTAGGTATGAAATATTTCTTTCATAGGGTATATATGTATTTAGCTTTAATAATTGGTGCCAAACAGTTATGCAAAGTGGTTCTGCCAAATATAGTCCCAGCAGAAGTGTATGAGAATATCCACAGGCTTTCAAAGACAGTTGTCAGTCTTGTGAATTCTAACCATTGCAGGGGGTGTGTTGTAGTGTTTTATTATAGTTTAAATATTCATTTCTTTTATGGCTAATATGGATGAGCACTTTTTCAAGTTAATTGACCATCTTGGTATTCTCTAGTAAGAAAAATGCCTCATTTAAGTCTCTTGTTCATATTTGTTTGGGGTTTTGTAATGGTTGTGTATGTTGGTCACAAATTCTTTGGCACTTCTACTGAAAGATGGGGTTTATGTCTCCTCCTCTTGAATCTGTAGAAGCTTGTGATTTCAATAATAGAAAATGAAGGAAATAGTGCTATGTGACCTGGGGCTAGGTCATAAAAGGCCACGCATTGTCCACATTGTTCATTGGAAAACTTGCCTTTGGAGCCCTGAACCACAAGGTACAAAGCTCAATTACCTTGAGACTACAATTTAAAAAAGGCCATGTGCAAGCATTTCTGCTAAATAAGCCCATTCTTCCAACCATTCCCAACAAAGCATCAGATATGTCCATGAAGCTGTTCTGAACTCACAACACTAGCTCATTCCCCAAACGAAACTACTAAATGATTTCTGTTGACATCATTTAAAATGGAAGAATCATCTATCCAAACCTTGCCTAAACTCCCAATTCATAAAATCATGAATCATAAAATGGTTATTTTAAGCCATTAAGTCTGGGTTTTGTTATTTTGCAATAGACAGTGTTAACAGAATTTGGTACCTGAAAGTGGGATAAGTGTCATAATAAAACCAAAAGCATGTGGCATCAGTGTGGAGATGACCAGCAGCCTAGAAGAGGCTATTGGTAAAGGCTCAAAAGAAAATGAGTACACTGTTATTGGAGGTGGAAGAAAGCAAACTCTGGCTATGTAGCTGTGGAAAGTTTGGCAATACTGTTGCTTGTGGTAACATAAAAAGTTGTAAATGTACTTAATAAACTACATGATCTATCTAAGGAGACATCTGAACAGAGTGTGGAAGATGCTGCCTGGCTCCTTCTAGCTGCCTATAATAAAATGAGAGATGAGACAGATGAACTAATGAATTAAATGTTAGTTTTCTTTAGTAGAATTTAAAAGAAACATAAAGACTTGAGGTAGTCTTATATCCCACAAAATATCCATATGTAAAAGATAGCTTCAAGGCAAAGATCAAATCCTGGGTATCACCAGTAAATTATTATCCTGGGGAATCCAGGTATGGCTGTAAGTTTCTTTCCTTTTTTTTTTTTTTTTTTTTTTTTTTTTACACAGATTCTCGCGCTGTTGGCAGGTGCCAGGGTGGAGTGCAGTGGTGCAATCTCAGCTCACTGCAACATCTGCCTCCTGAGTTCAAGCAATTCTCCTGCCTCAGCCTCCTAAGTAGATGGGACTATAGGTGCGCACCACCACGCCCAGCTATTTTTTGTATTTTTTAGTAGAGACAGGGTTTCACCATGTTGGCCAGGATGGTCTCCATCTCTTGACCTAGTTATCCGCCCTCCTCAGCCTCCCAAAGTGCTGGGATTACAGGCATGAGCCACTGTGCCCGGCCTGTAAGTTTATTAAGATCTTAGAAAGACTTAAGATGGTGCCTCATAGATCATCTCAGTTAAACAACTGTCTTAAGCAATGTTAAGGGTATGATTTAAAACATTCTGTTAGACCATAGTGCTCCTAAAGGTATTGTTCTGATATTATCACAATGGTGTTTTGAGTGGGGGAAGTTGCTCTCAAAAAGATTTGTGAGTGAACTTTCTGTCTAATGGAGTAGCTCATAAGTTGATATATAAGCAGCCTGAAGGAATTATATCAGCTTGGACTAGACGGGACAGACACAGTACAAAATGAAAAGAACCATTTGAACTCTGAACTTTTATGTACAGGGAGTAAGCTCATAAAACCACTCAGCTGGGAACACAAACTACTTTCTACGGAAAAATGAGGACTCCAGGGAAAGCATCAAGACCTCAGGGGACAGAGCCAAGATCCATGGAGAATCATTCTTAGAGGGGCAGCTCTGGGTCCTAAGCAGAGAACTGGCAACATATACTTGGTAAATTCTAGGATCACTACAGACCGATGACTGCTGTGCACCTTCTATCTCCCACCTTTTTGAGCAGTATCTATTGTCGTTATCCTATGCTGTCCCACCATTGTATATGGGTTGTTTGGAGGGCAGATAACTTGTCTGTTTCATGAGGTTTCACATGAAAATGAATGAAAACCTAGAAACTGAACCTAAAGGGCCTCTTTGACACATGGACATAATTCAAGATATCTTGGTATCTGAAGTCCTCCCACTTTATTGTTATTTATTAGTCAATATTATCATGGCTATTCTTGATCCTTTGCTTTTGCATGGCACTTACATGGAACAGATTCCCTGCATGTGTACATTCAAGACCAAATGGCCAAATGCCCAGAATCCTTGAATACCCTTACCATTTCCTGACAAAAAGAACAAGTAAAATGTGAAAAAGAAGGAATGAAACTATTTGTAGTAAACAAGATTATGTATGCAGAAAAACCGTAGATTCATTTTCCCTACAACAGTATCATGTAAATCCAGTCAAACATTATGTAATCTTTTGTGTAAGTCTTCTTTTACTCAGAATAATGTTTTGAAGATTAATCCATGTTGTTGAAGTTTACTTCTTGTCATTGGTGAGTTTATTATTTGAATATATTATAGCCTTTTTATCCATTCTTCTGTTGATGGAAACCTGTGCTATGTCCAACTTTGGGGCATTTTGAATAGTTGTTATGAACACTCTTTCAAAATACTTTCTGTGAGCATATATCTTCATTTCATTGGTAAAAATGCATAGAAGTAATATTGCTGGGTGATAAGGAAGGTGAAAGTTTTAGTTTTATAAGAAACTACCAGAACTTTCTCCAAATTGTTAGTATCGTTTTATATCCTCACCATCAATGTACAAGAGTTCCAGTTATTCCCCTTTGCATCAAAATGTGGTGTTGTCAACCTTTTTAGTTCTAGTTAGTCTAATGAATGTGGATGGCATCTCACTGTGATTTAAATTTACATTTATTTTGATTAATAATGGTAAGTTATTTTTCATGTGCTTGTTGGGCCATTTGTATATCTATCTTTATGAAGTGTCTGCACAAAGAGTTTACTGACTTTTTTGAGTTGCAGTGGTGCTTTATAGAGTCTCAGAATCATTCATTTCTCAGATTTATATGTTGTGGATATTTTTTCCTTCTCCTTGGTTTGCTTATTCATTTCTTAGCAAGTCTAATTTTCCTCTCTTTTGTGTTCCTCTTAAAACTTTATGAGAACTGCTATTCTCCTGTTCATAATTGGTCCTTTTATTCCTGGCTACTTAGAGGATTTTTCTCAATAACTTTGAATATCAGCAGTTTGACCATAATGCAAGGTTTTCTTTTTATTTATCCTGTTTTGGTTTTACTGTTAACTCTGAAATTGACATCTTCCAACAAATTTGGAAAACTGTCAAACATTATATCTTCAAGTATTTTTTGCTTCATTCTCCCTTTCCTCTCTTCTGGGACTCCAATTGCAAATATAATAGACACTTTGATATTGTCCTACAGGGACATGTCTCCTCCCTCTCTTTTCTGTCTTCTCTTCTGCTATTAAGCCAATTCAGTGAATCTTTGAGATTGCATTTTTCAGTTCTAGAATTTTCCTCTCTATCCAAGCCTAGTAAGCAGGCTTTAAAGAAGCATCTTGAGTAGATAATATATATTTTGTTGTATAAGAGACACAGGAATTATTATCTGACTCCTACAGAAAGAAAGACAGCTGATACCAAGAGGCTATATGGGAGTTGGCAGAAAAAGAAAAAGAAGCCTGAGTTGGGAGAGCTCCTCTCCCATGCAGTGAGGCAATGGTGCATATTTCCCCAGGTCTACATATTGTCTCCTTGAAAGACTCAGATTCATCTTAAAAGGGATTCTGCCTAAGAGAATCTCATGGAGACTATGTGATCCCACCATAGTAACAAGCTTCTAGAGGACTAGAAGCTAAAGAGAAAGTTGTTTACGACTAGCAGGAGTAAAGACAATAACAGATCAATGGATGTGTAATAGGAGATCTCTAAACAGGAGATCTCTAAAAAATTTCCAAAATGAATCCATGAAAAGAAAGATATCTTCCTCTGAGCTCAACCTAAAGTTGCCCCAAAACATCACCTAAAGGCAATTTGAAATAAGAAAATAGAATTTGATCAGACATTCCACATGACTTCAAGCATCCAGCCTGTTTCAGTCTATACCAGACAAGCAGAGAAGCATTAATTGAATCAGAGTGGAGATTTTTACTACTACTTGGGAACAAGGATATGTGATCAATAAACTAGAATAGATTTTATTGTAATCCTTCAATGACTAGAAAAGCTATGGGGTTCATTTAATATTTAATGTAAGGACTGAAAAAATATGAATTCAGAAAACAAATTTGAAATTACTAAAAAAGAAAAAATAAGGTTAGTATCTGCATATGTGTATCTGTGGGTGTGTTTGTGTGTATTCTGTAGCATTGTAGCATCACTTCTGTCATATCCATATATTAAATTTATGTATCAATTATATGCCTTGATGGTATTTTTATACACAGATAGGATTGTGTGTGTAAAATACTAAAATATTGACAGTGATACATGAGAAAATTGTATCAATTTTTTTTAGTTTTTATTTTTTTAAATTTCTACAATACATGTATTCTATATGAAACAGAAAATAATACACTGTCTTTTTCATGGAACATGTGTCTCTTAGTCTGTTTGGTCCACTATAACAAAATACCATATATTGTGTAGTTTATGAACAACAGAAACTTATTTCTTACAGTTTTGGAGGCTGAGAAGTCCAAGATAAAAAATGCCAGCAGATTTGGTGTTGGTGAGGGCACATTTCCTGATTCATAGGTGGTCCTCCCATATCGGAAGGGGCAAACAAGCTGCCTCACACCTATTTTATAAGGTTCCCAATGCCATTCACAAAGACTCCACTCTCATGATTCTATCACCTCCCAAATGTCCTACCTCTTAATACCATCACATTGGGCATTATAATTTCAACATGTGAATCAGGAGACACCAGAGTACAGCAATGAGTTAGTATTTTTCAGTTAACAAACAAGTATCTCAGATATTCTAATCAGGCCCTCACAGTTATCATTTTCAAAGTTTTGATTTTACTGGTTGCACACATTAGAGAGAAAGTACTTTATTATTTTATATTTGAAGGATAAATCATATTTTAGTTCTCTTTATTAAGTGATACACCTGAAAATTCCTAAATGCTTTTGTAACATTTTTCTTAAGGAAACTGCCTTTTTCAGACTTTTAAATTCTGTCATGATACTCAGTCACAGATCTGTAACATTTGTCACACAAGAGAATGAATGCTTTATTTTCTTTGACTTTTTTTCTCTCTCTCTCTCTGTGTGTGTGTGTATGCATATATGTGTATCTTAGCATCTCCTAACATTTTTTTTTCTTCTCTTTCCTGGATATTGATTAGAGTATTGTAGCATCCCTTTAAGTTTTTCCTTTTTAAGGCTGTTTGACATTTAAAGTATACATTTAAAAAATCCTGGTAAATCCATGTGTTTTGCTCATTCTTTTTAATTTATATTTTTGCTCTTTTACTGCTGGCTATATAAACTGTCTATACTCCCTCAGTTTTTATGCTGCCTGTGGGCTAATCATTTAAATTTAACATACATTTTATTTTGTCATTGAACTTGCTTTCAATTATTTTCTCATAACATTTACAGAGAGCCTTTAAATATACACAATAGTTACTGTACTATCACCCATATTAATAGCTCTCTGCTGTGGGTTTTAGACATAAATGGGTGTGTTAGGGTCCTCCATTTCTATTCTCCCTTACAAATGCTTTAATACATTGAATGTGTAACTTGCTGCCCTTTCTACTTGCATCTTCTCTGGTTCCTTTAATACTTTTATATCACCCTGTTACAAATTGGACATAATCTAAATATGTATTTGGACTAACTATTAAATGTTTCTTTATTGCATAAAATTCACACACACACACACACACACACATACACACACACACAAACAACAACAACAACAAAACCCTATGGAAAAATGCAAGCAAGAAAGAGGGAAGTAACTACCAAAAGGCTAAAAATCAAGCTGATTAATTCAACATTTCTTAAATTCAACTACTAAATATATATAAAATTACTGAGGAAAAAAATCAACAGTGATTTCATTTTCTAAATTCTGTGATAATACTGTGCATAGAGAGATCAGTATAATAAATTTCCTAAGCTCAAAAGATAATCAAGGCTAAAAAAAAAGAAGTCACATTTTCAAACCTACAATTTAGTTTAGATTGGTTTAAATTATAGAATGTTCTGGTACCCAGAATCAATCTGCAAGAGATGTAGCAATCTTGATGAAGGTCTCAGTAAATCCTTTCTTTACTTCAAGAGGGAGGTTAACAGATCACATACTCCCTTTACAAATTAAGCCCTGTATTTCACAGGTAACAAAATACCCAGTCAGTCAAGGATCAAATGCTAATATGTAGTGTTGAATCACCCAGGAGTGAAAGATGCCATTGCATAAAGATGGGATACCTCCCTTAGATTTCCAAATATGTAAAGTCCTGAATCTCAGTTCTCCTTTGATCACAGGAAAACCACCATGTTATTTATATGGTCAGTGTAACCTGTAATTGCAATTATCATCACATAAAACATATCAAATCCACTAATTTCCAACCTGCTTCTATCATACTTGTGGTTTAAGTATGGCAGCATGTGTTTTGCAGTGATTGAATTGTATTATTGAGAAATATACATCTGAAAATATATTTCTATATAGGCTGTAGAAACCAGTTGTCTTCACTGATATCATTCTCTTCTCATTCATGTTCCTATTAAAGATATACACAAAGAATAAATGCTTGAGGGGATAGATATCCCATTTTAAGTGATGTGGTTATTACACATTGCATGCCTATATCAAAACATCACATATATATATACATACACATTTATATATATCAAAACGTCATATATATATATATATATATATACACATTTTACTCCTGAAGTAAACATGTTAAATAAACATATTCCTTGTCCTTTTGATCAATGCCAGAAATTATAAGGAAAAAATGAGAAAAACATTTCCCTGCATAGGATTGCATGCAAGTGTTCCCAGTCTACATAATGTGGAAGACAGTGAAGAAATATCTAGGCTGCCTATAATTTATCAATCTTCTCTCTGTCCTCTTCTCTGTAGTGGATGAACATTTGGTGTCTATCAAAAAACAACTACATATACAGTACTTGCAAAAATAATGTTTTCTAAAGCATTTTAAGTTTTTCTTTTATTCTTATTTTGGATATACAGAGAGCGCCACCCCAACCATACTTCTTTCTTTTTAAATCAACAGTTATATATTCTATTTTGCTTCTTCTAGCAGTTACTCTGGAAATTTCAACATAAATATTTACCATAAAGATAATCCATGTTAACTCTTCATAACAATGCAAGAACCTATACACAATTTAACAACTCATGCCACTGTCTTCTCTCTTGGCTAAACTTTTATAAGGTGATATTTTAGTTCTATCTTATCTTTTAAAACTAAAAATTATGTTAAAATTTTAATAATGATTTTGTGTTACCTAAATGAGTACTATGTGGTTGGCTCAAGTTTTCTCCTTCTATCTCATACCTTTCTTTTGTGGTCATCTTTATTCTGGGCAAATGTTACTGGTAGTCCATTCATCCCAAGTACTCTCAGTGTTTGTCTCTAGTACCCTCATTTTGCCTATTGTCTTGAAAGTCTTATTAGTATGGATTTGTAGGGAACAGTTTTCTTTCAGAAGATTGAAGACATTCTTTTGTCTTCTGGCTCCCACTGTTATGATGGAGATACCACTTTTAATTTAATAGTCACCCCTTGAAGGCTCCCTGTCTTTTCTTTGGCTACTTTATGATCTCTGTTGTATCTTGGATTGTCTACAGTTTCATTATGACATGCCCAGCATAAATTTCTGTACATTTATTATGTTTAAGATTGGTGTTTTTTGAGGAGGGGGATGGAGTTTTGTCTGTTGCCCAGGCTGGAGTGAAGTGGCGTGATCTCAGCTCACTGCAACCTCCGCCTCCCAGGTTCACACGATTCTCCTGCCTCAGCCTCCTGAGTAGCTGGGATTATAAGCATGCCACCATGCCAGGCTAATTTTTGTATTTTTAGTGGAGATAGGGTTTCATTATGTTGGTCAGGCTGGTCTCAAACTCCTGACCTCATGATCTGCCCCCCTCAGCCTCCCAAAGTGCTGGGATTACAGGTCTGAGCTGCTGAGCCTGGCCTAAGATTGGTGCTTTTTATCTAGTCTGGATTATTATGTCATTTTCTTTTGCAGTATTTTCTCTCTATATCTTATGATCTCCTACTGAAATGCCAATGAGAAATATCTTATACCACTTCATACTATTCTCCTTTTTTGTCAACTTTCTTTAATATTTCCATGTTTTTGTCTCTCTGGGCTACATCCTATTCAATTTCTTTTCATTTATCTTCTATTTTATTAAGTCTCCCTTCAGCTGTGTCTAATCTGCTCTACCTACCCTCCCCCTCAATCTACTGAGTTTCTCACTTCAATTCCTCTCTTTTTCCACTTGTGGAAATTTTGTTTCTTTTAAAAATATGCCTAGACATATGTATAGTCTCTTGTTCCTTCATCATTTTCTGATATTGTCCTTTATTTTTTGATATATTAAACATGCTTATTTTAGCACTGTACATACTATTATCTACAGTCTTTGTGGGTCTGATTTGCAGTCCATTATTTTTTTTTTAATTCTTCATGGCTTGTTACCTGATTTATTTTGTAATTGGATTTACTGTGACCTCTGTTTCATAAGAATTCTTTGAAAACTGGATTTAAAGAGATTCCTCTAGGGACGACCTACTCATATTTCTGGCAGGTATCTAGGGATGTTTGTATTCAAGTAAAACATTGAATTATTGGAGTCAGGGCTTTTCAGGTCACAAAATTGATGTAAATTCTGGGCCCAAACTCTTAGGAACATGAGTTTATGATTAACAATTTTCCTGGATTTTAAAAAACAAACAAAAAAAACCCTGATTTTTGTCTACCCAAAACCAAGCTGGAACATGCATATATTCTTGATGTATCTTTCTAAGGTGCAAGTTTTTCTCCAATTTACTCAATGTTGGTGTCTCCCAGAGCTGCAACATATCACTTCAGGGGGTACTATTCACATTGTGGTCTATGTAAAAAGCATTCCCTGGAGGCATGTAGTATATTATGTGATGCTGTTGGTGTCACCATTTGGTTTTAAATGAGCATCTCAGATCGGACCCTTGCTTCTACCCAAGCTTGGTGTTCTTTCCCCAGATCACTTGATTCATTAGTACAAAGTTTTCTAGGTCACCAGAAATGAGCAGACAGATCCTCTGGGCAAATGCCAGCTTTAGTAATACCCTATCTTTTAGAATTTTTGCTTATTGGTTTTCCCCCCCAACCTATAGCCCACTCTGCCATGCAAGCCAATCAGTGAATTTAAAAATATTTCTTACATAATATATACATTATTGTTATATGTTTTTTACTGGAAGGGGTTCTCTGGACATTGGGTTTATCATATTGTCAGAAGCAGAACCTATGGAATCTACCTCTGAAAACAGAGACCTAATCACTCTTCTCACTGCTTCTCATACCACCCCTGTGGGCAAAAGCTTCACTAGTCACGGTTTCAGATATTGGAGCTCTGCTTGTTGCAGTCTTCTGCACTATAGTGGCTTTCTTTGATCATGGAGAGTCTCCAAAGACTCGAATAATAATGGGAGTTGGAGTTGGCGGCAGGGAACACAGTTAGAAAGGGAGAACAAGAGGAAAGCTGTACTTCTAACTTGTCAGGTTGATCATTTGATCTTATTTTGATATTCTCAGTTTCCCCTTATCATATACATTGTTATTTCATATTAAAAATAATTTTTGCCTACTGCATTTAGAACCTATAACTTCCTAATAAGAAATTCATTGACATTTGCTATGTTTTTTTCTTCTAAAAAATGACTTTTTCACAGCTTCCCAGAGTTATAAGAGGAAAGAAAGGATCAGTTATTGGAGGTTTAAGACCCTGCTATGTACTGTGTGTGGATTATTATTCCTATTTTATAGCTAATAATAACAACAACAACAATAGTAATAAGAGCTAATATGTATTGTCAGGCACTGCTCTAAATATTTGACATGTATCAAATTATATAATCTTCACAACAACCTGTGGGTTAAGTGCTATTTCTATCCTCATTATATAGGCAAGAAAATAATCTTAGAGAAGTTAATTTTCTAGGTTTGTATGGGTAATAATGATAAATGGGGGGTTTAAACTCAGGTCTGTCTGACTGCAGATCCTATACCTTTTCTATGTATAAAATAGGCTACTCTCCTAAAATCACATTGGGCATTTGAGGAGGCAGTATTTTTATTTGACAAAACAACAACAAAACAGGATTTTTGGTGTTGCTAAAGAGTTAATATAACTTTAGAGCACCAGAGAGGATATTTTTTCAAACTGAACAAAGTTTAATGCTTTGGCTTTTCAAAGAGCATTTAATTCTCATGGCTATGCCTATCCTGTATTTCTACATCAATTGCAGATGAACTATTAACTTTCGAATTGGTCACTCCAGGGTTCTATTTACATTTTTAATAGAGTAAATATCAAAGGAACATAAAGTGTAAGTTAAATCTAAGAGAATTTCCAAAGGAAATGAGTGATGAGAGCAACAGAATGTATCTCAATGCCCTATATATCATTAAAGAATTAATTAAATGTATTAAGGAAAATGTAGTGTCAATTTGCTCTAATTGAAAAAAAAAATTGAGAGAAATTATTAAAACCAGATTTAAATAAAGAAGGCTTGATATGCAGGAAACTTGTTTGGCCACGAAGGACCTTTTGCTAATGAGCTTTGACTTGGTTAAAGTCTCTCTGAGAGAGAAGATTTAGTCTACAATTGGCTTGCTAATGAGCACTGTCAACATGTAGATTGGTCTCAGGTGCTCTAACTCTAAAACAAGGTGGAAGTTATCCTCTCAAGTAAACTTGTAAAACAGAACTTGGTCAGCAATTTTCCCTACTACCTTCTGTCAGCTACAAGTCACCACAATTGTGTAATTTTCTGGACAGGATGTAAGGAATAATTATTGTAAGATGAGATGAATTATAATTTCTGAAGCATCAGGAGTTTCCCTTTAGTAACTCTCCCAGCCAAATAACTGATCAATTATGAATTTTTAAAATCAACATGATTAGATATTTCCTAGATTTAACATATATTGGAATATTATTTGAGCAAGAAAAACAAATATTTTAGCTATTTAAGCAAGTTTCTTTAACTTTTAAGTAGGTACATTCAGTCTGGGGTGTTGACAAAGTCATTTTAACCAAAGAGAACAAATTGAAAAGCCTAACTTTCCATCAACTTCATTTTTGTAAACAAGTACTAAGATAATTTAAAATAAATTTTGAAATCTCCCAGATTTTCACAGGAACAATTCTGTAGTTTATCACATTGTTAAGCAAGACTGTGACTGTCATTCTGAGATAGATGCAAATCCATTTATCCTAAAAGTTTATCACTATGCAGTTATATACCTAAATTAGTTCACTAGGGCCAAAACTTTTCAAAATAGATGAAATCACTTTAGTATAATAGTGTTGTTACAATTTAAAATTATCTTTTGCTCTGTACTAGTGTAGGGAAGTTTAAACTTTCCCTCTGAAGGTTCTATAATTGAATCTGCTGAAATAAACTGACTATGGACAAATTAACTGGAGACAAGGCATACAAATGTATTATGTGCAAGCACAGGGGAGCCTCACATTATATGAGACTCAAATAAGGGCCAGATGGTTGAAGCTTAACTACCCACTTCCTAGGGAAGAAAGAAGTGGGGAATGTAGGCAATTTTAGAGGAAGATAAAATAATTTTTAGGGGAAATAAATGGACCCCCAAAATCTCCAACAGCCTGGGACAAGGTTCATCTGGACTGAGTGTAGTGTCAACTCAAGTCTTCCTTCTTGCACAATGTGCATGAATTTCCTCCAATTAACCAGATATCTGGAGAAGGGATTCACAAATGAATATATTCTGGGGGGATCCAGCTTTTAAGTAGATAGGGAAACTTCAGAGAAAGCCCTTTAATGCATTTACTATTCAGGACGTTCTCTTAGCTTGAAGTCCAAAGTGGTATATATTGGGAATCATTTTCTGACCCCCAATGCTAGTTAGAAATGGCCAATAATTTAATATTGATCAGTGAAATCACTCTGATGTGTGCTTTCTTGATTTCCTTCAACCTTCTTATTGTGCAAGTTGTTGGGACTCTAACCATTATTTAGAAATGTAGTTATCAAGTAAGTGAAAATTCTTAGGTTACACTCTACATATACATACATTCATTTATTATGTTTTGTCCTTTATTTCCAAGCTTATCTATTATTATAGAGTCACATTAAATGTGAATTGCTAGTTCAACCATGAGGTCACTTTTTCACCTAACCTTAGTTTCCCGGCAGCTATCTCTAGGAAGAGAAACTCGAACACTTCATCCAGGTTGTTTTGTTTAAGCATATAATTAATTTTAAAGTTTATTTTAGTGGAGCTGGTGGGACTTACAAATTTTGTGTTGCTTTTTAACTGTAAAATTTAGAAGGCTCCAAAGATTCTGAAAGTAAAAGTCTACTTATCAGAGACAACATTCCCGTTTTCTTTTTAGCTCCTGTTCTTCATGTCTTTTAAAACCCAACTCCAAGCAGACCCTTTCTTCTGTGAAGCCTTTACTTATTTACTCTGTTTCCAATATTTTTTTGCACAGCATTCAAAAATTCACCTCAAATTATATTCTATTTCACTTAGAGATAGTTGCCTTATGTTATTCTTTAAATTGTTTGATTTGCTTACATCTTGTCTACAGCTAAGCTGAGTGTTTATTAGGCAATCTTTAGAACTGAAGATACCTCTGATAACTACTTTTCTTCTGGGGATTCCCCAAATTTTAGTAACCTACAGGAACAAAGTTTTATTTCTCAGTCACATAAATGTTCCTTGCAGGGACTTAGATTCTGTTTCATGTCATCTTCAGTACCGGGCACACATTGAGGAAGTAGCTACTATTCTGGAATGTTATTCATTTCATTACAAAGAGAAGGAGGAAACTGATAAAATATGTCACTTACACACGTAATTGGTCAAAGTCAGTCACATAGCCATTCCTGAGTACATCAGAATGTGGCTATATATTTCTATCACATTGAGGAGCTAAAGCAATCTTACGGCCGAGTCTAAATTCTATGTTTAAGGAAGAGGTCATACATGATACTTTGAATTTAGAACAATAATGCTTTCTACCACAGAGGGCAAATATAGGAAGATAATGAAAATATATCAACATAACTTTGTCTAGCTACTTGTTCTAAATCGGTGGATTAACCTGGTATTTCATTTTTCACAATTCTTTTTTTTTTTCTTAACGCAGGGAATCCTGACAATCTCACACCCTCTCCAGCCTCACAGCCTAATGCCTTGCCAGTTGTTTCCTCTTCACGGTGGCTAGTTAATAAAGCATTACATAAAAAATATAAGCTTAACAATTATTATTTAATGAGATAGCCGCAAAAATACCTTATATCAGTTTCTCTCAAAATTGCAGTTCACCAGTCCCAAGTTCATTAAGGAAACACAAGAACACTCAACATGGTACTTAATATTAAGCATCTTACAATTTTATAGGGAAGTTAAAGTACAAATAGCTCTAATTCAGGGTAGAATGTGATGAATGCTTAGCAAGAAATACAAAAATGCCATAATGAGACAAGGTAGGAACCATTCACTCACAAATTTAGAGCCACTTAACTGCCCCAATTTTTCTCATTTCCATCTCTAAAGTTCCATTGATTCGTATTTGTCTTCCTTCAGTTCTCCTGGACCATTCTTTAATACCAGACTCTTAACACTGTTTCTTTCCTTCACACTGCAGGCTCAGGTTCATCATTTCTTCCCTCTCTCCTATTACTTTAATCTCTACCTTTTCATTATTATGTTTTCTTCATCTTACCATTTTTCCCAAGTTTTCTTCCCCATCAGAAATAATTCTTCTGAACATGTATTTTACTTTCCTTAGAGTTCTAAAGCTTCTTGAGCTAGAAATATCAATGTACTACCTTACTTCTGCAATTCCCATTCACGATTCAAACCACTGTAATCTGTGCCTGCCATCATCCTTTTAAAGTTGTGCTGTGAAAAATAAGAGGGCTTCTCAATGGCTAAATCCAAAATTGTATATTTCTGCAGTATTGAAACCTGTTGATCACTCCTTATTTCTTTAAGCAATATTTTCTTTAGTGTCTGAGACATCTCCTCTAGTCTCAAAGTATATATTTTATTTTTAAATCAGTTTCCATACTTTTAAATATTATTTTAATGTTGATGGGTCCTATGGACCCACATTTCCATTTTCCACATGGATATCTTACATGCAATTAAAATGCAGTAGGTTAAAAAATGACCCTGTCAACCTAAAAAGAAACTCAGAGAGACAAGCTCTCCAGAATAAATGAATTTATTTTGGAATAGCAGAGAATTTTAATTCAGGGTACACAAGCAGTGGCAGGTCATGGGCATAGGCTGAAGGGCCGAAGAGAGAGGGCATCTTTTCAAGACAAAGAAAAGAAGTTCATGTAAGCTGTTTCGAAACCAAAGGTTACAAAGACCAAAGTAACAGGGGTTTGCTACAAAAGTTGGTGTTAGCTAACTTCTAGGTAAGTGTCCTTGTGCCAGCAACTTACCTGGAATTCTACAATCTTGAAGAAATTCTTGCTGTAAGATTTCTTGACAGTTTATGTGGAGGAAGAGACAGTTTATGTGCCTTTTGAGAAGTCCTGTTACAAGCATTTAAGCAAGGGGGCTTCTTTCTTGTGACATCTCCCAACTCCATTTTGTTAGAATTTGACACAAGTGGCTCCATTTTACGACCCAAACTTACTCTTTCATTGGTATTCTCTCATTTGACTAATGGGTTCACCATTCCTTCTAATCAAGAAACCCAAAAGATTTAGTGGACTTTACCACCTTTACACCTTCTCATTTCTAAAGTCTTTTCATTCTGTTACAACATGACTCACAATTACTCCTGCTCCTTTCCTTCTGTTCTACTACAGTATCCCCAGTGACGAGTAATGTCTGACATATACCAGATTCTCAAGAAATATTTGTTGAATGAACTAATTACCACTTTTTGATGTTTCCTCCATGTGCAGTGTCCTTCATTTGTTGTACAAATAGCTCAAATAACCCTGTCTCCTTAAAATGTTCCCTGACTCCTCAACAAAGAGGTACTTACTCCTCTGTGTTCCCATAGTACTTTCTTAATAACTCTATTATAGGTGAGAGTTATGTACCTTTTCTGTTATATTTATGTTACTGTTTGCCTTTATATTTTTCCCATTAGATATTGAAATTCTTAAGGACGTCATCAGAGTGTGATTTATTTTTGGTATCCTCACCATCTTTGCAATGTTTAGGTGAATCAGCACATGGTTGGATATTGGGATGGATGTGAAGTTACTAAAAGCTTCACGGAGGAGATAGCATTTAAACAGTGCTGTTTTCAAAGTGGTTTCTATTTTGGCATGATGAGAATGGCATTCTGATTAAACTGAAAGTAAAGAGCATTCTCCAAGAGTGCCCAGAAGGCTAATTCAGCTGAAATACAGGAACACTTTAGAGGAAGAATTCATGGCAAATAAGTGTGGGGTGGTAGATCAGAGATGATTGTGGGGTTTCTTGAATGACAGATAAATGTATTCATTTTTTTCCTTTGGGCAGAGGTGAACTATATATGGTTTGTGAGCAGAGAGGAGTAGCTTTCTCAAATTTGTAGCTTTAGGAAGTTATTCAAATGTCAGTATGTCATGTGAAATGGTACAAAGCCTGCAAAAGCTATTGGAAGAATATTGTGATGGTCCAGAAGGGAAGAAATGTCTAAATGAGAAATGAAAAAAGAGAATGGTAAGGAGAGGCATTATAAAGGTACCTATGTAGCTGATAGAGGATAAGGAAGAGAGAAGATAACTGAGATTCCAAGCCTGAGTGACAGAAGGTATGCTCCTGCTTTTAGCAAGAGATAGGAAATACAAGAGGAAGCATGAGTTTGTGGGAGAAGATTGTGAGTTCAATTTTGGATATAGTGAGTTTGAAGAGCAAATATGGATTTGAACTTGAATATCAGCATCTACTTACTCTTCATATCAGGATTGCTTTCCTTTCCCTATAAAGTGACTTGAAGAACTGTCAATTGGTCAGATATTCAAGACCAAATTCTTTCTGCTAACAGCAGCCTTCAATAAATGACTGCCATTTTGACTGACTGGAAGATGCCATCCAAATGTGACCTAACAGTTAAAGCATAAAATACCACTACCAGTGAAATGAATAACAAAATTACAAGATGTAAGAAATGTAACCCTATGGATTTTAAATAGAAGAAAATTCATGCTTCAGGATTATTTTTATATAATATGAGGGTAGTGTTAAGAACCAAATAAATGGAAAAAAATCCTTGTTTCCCCAAACTGATTAAATGTTGATTTTTCACAGTATTTCCATTACAATATAAAGATGACTGATGTTCATTTCCTATACTTTATATCTTTTGAAATACATTAATTTTCCCTGCTGTGAAAAATGACATTCAAAAACAGGATTGTAGGGAGAGATGACATCTTTATTAGTCTGTCGTATAAAACTAGTACTTCACTCTCTTCAAGGTCTGTTTCTTTCTACAAGTGACAGTCTGACATATTCTATTATCAAATTCTAAGTAGCCTTTATAAAGCACCAATAAATGTATACTTACAACTAAAAATAAAAAGGAATTCTATAAATGCACACCTAGGCTGCTCATCAGAACAACTCTGTTTGCTGGGTATTTTTAAAGGACTCTTACACTGTGCTTCCTGTGCATTACTGAAACTGGGACTGTGGTTACATAGCAAGTATATAGCTTCTACCATAGACTTTTCCACTACTGAGGATAGTTTTAGGATGACCTACTTTTGTAAAGCATTACTCAGACTGGAAATATTTTTAAATTTCTTAGAGAACGATTACTCAACACAGTGTAAAGTGATAGTTTAAAAACATCTGTGTCTATATGCATTATGATTTATGGATTCTATCCATTTATAATCCATAAACAAGAATTCCAATAGGCAACTCAGGGGATTTTGGAATGTAATGAATAAGTATCAAATTAAGATTTGCGTATTGTATCATTTATGCATTTAATATGTTTGAGTTACCATAAAATCAACCAAACATGGTTTGATTGCTGCCTGAGTGAGCTTCTAATCATTGGAAAACAATTGAAACACAGAGGTGAAAAGGTGAATACACAAAGAGATAAGTAATGGAATTAAATGCCCACTGCTTCAGCTCCTGCCATCTGCTTTAACTTATACTACATGTAGTAGCTACACAGCTTGAAATAGTTGGAAAAACAAACACATTTGTTAGCATGAGTGTTGCCCCCAAGTAAACTTGCCTAACCTGTTACATCCCAAAATCTGTTATAAAAACTATTTTCAGATCGAAGCCTTAAACTCTCCAGCTCAACTACATAGAGGTGGTAAGGAAGAAGAGAACTCTATCTACTATTGCTCTTAGCTTCTCTCCAACTGTGCCTCTTTGGTCAGCCTAGGAAGGAGGGCTCCTGTGGGGAGGTAGCGGAAGACAGGATTGGAAAGCTGACAGAAAATTCTCGTTACCTTAAAATGCTGTATCACGGAATTTAATCTGTGACATCTTAATGCTTTGGTACAGAAAAGGTTAAGAGTGATGAAAAATTATTATTTAAAACAAAACAAACTTAAAAAAACAGAATGGCTGGAATCTCAAGAGTGGAAAGTTTGGAACCTACTTAATTCATGTGATCAGTAAACTTCACATCTATTATAACAAGGCAAACGATTCAGTTAGCTGCACTTCTACTGACTCATTTTCTGTAAAGCATACTTTCATTATCTTTCATGCATGTTTGAAACCACCTATTTTAGTATGAGAGGGAGGAATAGTTCCATAACATTAAAGAAACTCTACATCAAACTTAACTGACCCTAATTAGCCTAATGGATTAATGACATTTTGTACTTATGATTCATTTATAGTAAACACCTAAAAGCAGAAAAGGCTTCAATGATGCATAATTGGAAATAGCAATTCCACAGGGAAAAGATGAAATCTCTCTGAACTCAAAGAAGATTCTTCAGGGAACACAGATAGACTACATCAAATGATGCCTTTACTCCCAACATGCTTTTTAAAAATTCTGTAGACAAAATGATTTGGCTATTTCATATGAATATACTCCAAACTCTCTCATGCCCTTTTTCCCCTACCACTTGTCCAATGTGACACATTGTCTTCTGATTCTAATCGTGCTGTATCAACACAATTTTTGTTTTTTGTTTTTCTTAAAGAAAATTCTGGGCCAGTTGCTGTGGCTCACACCTGTAATCCCAGTACTTTGGGAGGCTGAGGGGGGCGGATCACAAGGTCAGAAGATTGAGACCATCCTGGCTAACACCATGAAATCCCATCTCACTAAAAATACAAAAATTAGCCTGGCGTGGTGGCGCGTGCCTGTAGTCCCAGCTACTCTGGAGGCTAAGGCAGGAGAATCACTTGAACCTGGGAGGCAGAGGTTGCAGTGGGCCAAGATCATGCTACTACACTCCAGCCTGCGTGACAAGAGCTAAACTTCACCTCAAAAAAAAAGAAAGAAAGAAAATTCTGTTACTGGATTGTCATTCTAAATGTTTTCATTCTATCAATTTCCATCTATTCCCACAATAAATATCATTCTCACAATATATGAACATTTTCTCCCCAATTCTCTCACCTATATCTTGAAGGTCAGAATAATATAAATACATGATAAAAAGCTTTGAAAGCCTTTGTGTGGACATGGTGGTTAGAAAAAAACAGATGTTCCCCTTTTAAAGACAAGGATCTCAATACTGAGTTTTCCATAACATAGTTTCAACTTTCTATGAATCATACAGAGCGTCCCCTTTAGTTACATAAGCAAACCATTAAAACGCTCTCTATCAATCCCTTGTCATTAGCATATTTTTTAAATCACTTTTTTCTTCATCACACTAGTTATAGGTTTCTTTCCTGAACTGTCACATCTGTTTAGATATGCCATCTTCTTCTGTACTCACACCTTCAACCCACATTTCATTCTGCTTCCAACCCTATCTTTTCCTTTCCTTTCTTATCAGACTTTTCTACTATAATATCTCCTCTGGTTTCCTAGTTTGTGGTCAAGAAAAGTCTGAATATTTTCTTCCTCTCTATCTCTTTGCTTAATTATCATTTCATGTTCTCTCACTATAGCTCATTTTTACAAGTAGAGACTGTTCATTTTTCTTGTTTCAGCATAAGGAGAAATTTACATTATTTTTGTTACACTTCATCCCATCTGACACGACCCATCTCAGGTTAGCATGAAGTAGTCCACCCTGCTTTGAAGCAAAATTTCTACCTCTATCAGCTTAATCCCATCTCAATCAACTACCTTTGGGCCATCCTTCCTTATTTTTGGAAAAGAGTACCTAGTCCACAGTTACCCTCTCTCCACTGTTACTATTATCCTTAATGAATTTAAAAGATTAGAATCTAATTCATAGTCTTTGATTCCTTCAACTCCAGTGACAGAAATTCAAGTCACTTTAGAAACCAATTCACATAATTACACCATGAACCTTTGTAATTAGCTGAAACCCTTATACCTCTAAGAATCTAAATTCTGAAATTCCCGTTTCTGAGTTGGAAAACAATGTCTTAGTTTTCCAATTCTTCATCACCTCTACTCTCCTTCATCTCCCCTTAATCAGAAATCTCCACTAGAATTCCTCAATACTTATGTCATTCAGCTTCACCCTTTTGGATTTGCGTCTCAACTTACACAACAGAACCCCATAATTTAATTATTTCATGTGCTGTTACCTGGCCCCTTAGTCCTAGTGTATATACATATTCTCATTTATGGATTATAAATGGACAACTCAGGGGATTTTGGAATTTAATATGTATAAAATTAATATTTGTGCATTATATCATTTATACATTGAATATGCTGTGTTCCTTTACCATGGGATCATGGGCATACCTCTTGGCAACCTCTCACCTTGTATCAATCTAAGATTGTATATGAAGAAAAAGAAGAAGAAGTTTGGTCTAACAGAATCATCTGCAACTCACTACTAGTTATGTAATGCTGAGAGCTTCAGTTTTCTTATCTGTAAAATGAAGATAACTTTTCTTTTCATATTATAGTATGTTTTATGAAAGCTACATGACATAAATACCCTGGCTCAGGGCACACACTTGATAAATAATGATTCTGCTTGCTTCTACCTCCTTCTCCACTTAGAGAGGATCTATGACCTACTCACTTTTTAATTGTATCTCAGTATTCTTCTTGGCGAACTCTTTTTCTCATTCTCTACAATAATTTTTTTCAATATTTTCCTAAGACATACGTCCCCACACCTGGTTCCTGTTTCTCAACAAGTGGCATGCCCTCTTTCCTTTGTCCAGTTAAAAGACTAAATCATGAGGTTATGAACTCCCTCAATATTTTTTCCACACGTATCTAGATAGTTGCCCCTGCTATCTTAGGGAAGAAGTAACTTCTTTTCATGGCCACTCTCTCTATTACTAATATTGATTTTATCATCTTTTGCCTCTGCTAAGATTATATTCTATAAATGATTTCTTGTCTGACATTAGTAATCGCTCATCTCTGGATCATGTCCCCACTCAACTAATTCACTTCATTCTTTAAAAAAATAAAAATGAAAATATATATTTCTACCCTCACTTCAGTATTGAACATTGAAAACTCTTATTTTAAAGGTCAAAATGATCTGGTCATTGGCAAACCCTGACCCTTCATTTGGTTCTTATCTCTGCAGTTCCCCACATGATTGCCCAGAACCTGCTTTTTAACTATCTTCCCATGGTGTCTACAATGCTTCCCTTCCAGGTTTCTTTTCCTCCTAGTTTCCTGAGTAAACTTGTTTATCCATCTTTACCAGGTGCTCTTCTGCTATTCCACCACAAATCCCTCCACATTAAACTGACATTATGTAAATAAAATGGAATTCTACCCATTTTTCAGTAGGGTTGTTTTTAGAAAAAGAAGTCACAACAAAATTTTAAAGTTATTCCATCTCTTCACTCCCATCCATGTCTGTAATCCAGTCTCCAGCATGCCTCTCATTTTGAGTGCTGTACTGTGTATTAAAACAGCAGTGCTCACTGTAACATGTACTGATCTTTTTTTCCCTATCTTTATAGAGTTATAATAGACAAATTACATAAATTTATGGTATACAATGTGATGATTTGATATATATATATTGTTAAATTATTACCACAATCAAGTTAGTTAACATATTTAATACCTCACTGAGAGAGAGATAGAGAGACAGAGAGAGAGAGGGAAGGGGGGGAGAGGGAGAGAGAGAGAGAGGTAAGAACATTTAAGATCTATTCTCTTGGCAAATTTCAAGTATACGACACAATATTGTTAACTCTAGTATGATCTAACATATATGTAATGTTAAAAAGTTGCATTCATAGAAACAGAGTGGAATGATAGCTAGCAGGGGCTGGGGTGGAGGAAATGGAGAGATGTTAGTCAAAGAGTACAAGCTTTCAGTTGTAAGACATATTTCTCTTTGTCCAAGGATGCCATTTTATTGAAAAATCTAACCCATTGCATTTCTCATAGGCATATGTTAGAGCAAACTATAATAATATGATTCTGTTGAAGGAATGGACAAATGAAGTCATACTTCAGTCAAGTCTCTACACTATCCCCAAACTTCTTGATACTCTCGGGCCTATTTGTAGCTGAATGTTAGAGTTCTGGAGGGGCTTTCACTTTAATGGAGGCATTGTCAGTTTCAGAGACTAAAGTGGGCTATTACTGGGGTAATTCATCAGGTCTGTTTGAAGGCCTCCAGTATGTAGATATGTAGATATACCCTCCAGCTTAAGGATATTCTTCAATGATTTTGCTCTAATATATATACTCGACAGGAAAAATGTGTTGTTCCTGTGTAATGATAGCCTACTCAGTGTTTTAAGAAGTGTATGTTGCTCTTTAATATTTGCTTGGTTTCAGGAAGATAAACTCATATAAGACAACAATATAAATTATAAAATATAGAACAATATGAAACAACATAGATTATTCAATTATAAATATATAGTTATAATTTGTTGAGACTGAGGGTCACTCACTTGCCCAGGCTAGAGTGCAATGGTGCCATCTCGGCTCACTGCAACCTCCGCCTCCCGGGCTCAAGCAATTTTCCTGCTTCAACTTCCCGAGTAGCTGGGATTACAGGCACCTGCCACCATGCCTGGGTAATTTTTGTATTTTTTAGGAGACAGGATTTCACCATGTTGGCCAGGCTGGTCTCCAACTCCTGGCCTCAAGTGATCTGCCTGCCTCGGTCTCCCAAAGTACTGGGATTACAGGCATGAGCCACCGAGCCCGGCCTATATATCATAAACTATGAATATATATTTTATATATAGTTCATTACTAGACCTTCTCTTGTCTTCTCTTTGGGAATATTCAGTCTCATTGGTCTCTCCTATTGGGTCTCTCCTATTTGGCCTAAAATTGATATACCAGCTAACAGATTCACACAGCAATCAGATGTTAGTGATTCTTTACACAGGAGGTCTGATGTTCAAGAATTGTATATAAAGCTGATTAGGGACCAAAATTTCATGCTGTTTTATGTTTCGTCTCTATTATGGAAATTGTATAAACAGCCTGTAGTGTGTTCTATTTCCTTTCCATGGCCAAATGGGACAAATAGTGATTTCAACTTTCCTTGAAGCATTATACCAGTGTAAGAAGCTAGGCTCTACCATTTAATCTTCAAGTTTAAACAAGATCAGACTCTCTTCCCTAAAAAAAGAAAAATGCAACTGTATATAGTCAAGGATACAATGAAAGCTTGAAGGAAAAAATAATAAAACTAGTAATCTTCCTGTTTAACATTATTTGAAATATACCTCTGGGAATTATTTTAAACCAAATTTTAAGACTCACATTTTTTGTTGAGAATACAAAGGTAGGTGTCAAGGTCAGCACATAAGCCCTTTCTCTGTGTTATTTATCCACATGCCCAGGGAGGATTACATGGATTTCAGAGACTTAGTCCCAAGAAGTTTACAATTTAGTGCAAAAGAATGTCATTTGACTTCATACAATCTTTTACAATGTGACTTCTTGATAAAAGAAGTAAGGAAATGGGATTTATGTATATATTTTGCCAGCATGTAGCAGAAAATCCCATCTCTTCTTCTGCTATCACTGTCCACCTCCCCTCCAAATAAATGCCATGACATTCTGTCTCCCAACCTGCTGTTTTTAAGATTAGAAATAAAACTTTTATTGAAATGGAAATATTCAAATATATGTACCAGCAAACGGTGCTACCTGCATTTCCTGATGTTCTGCAATGACAAAGCAGTATTCACAAGGGAAGGAAAATCATGATGAATATTTTAGGTCGCTCCAAGTCTCTGAGAAAATCAGAGAGTATACCAAAGAATGTAGTAAATTTGTATGTTTTTCATGTTTATGAAATCCTGGTGAGGTTAAATATGCCTCCAGACTGGTACTTTCTTAATACAGAGAAATAATTGCTTCAGAAAAAAAAATGCTTTCAGAATAAACTATAATACTAAGGAATTTGTTTGAGCAATTTTATAATACCTTTAATAAAATGTCACTTTCTAACAACCAACAGATACAAAGATAATAGGGAAGTGCTATATGCCAAAGCAAAAATACAGAATTACATTTTCCTTTCATGATGCTATTGATTACATGAGACATAACTAAAAGGCAATGAAACTGATTATAAGAGCCACACATTGTATGGTTAAACCTTGTAATGCAGATTACCCTTTCAGAATAATACCAAAGGTAGTATATTTCTGTGTGGGATCAAAGGTAATAAATTATTTATTAACTTGAAAAACAGAAATACATTAAATTGTTAAATAGGCTGTCCATGGCAGGTAATGTTCAATTTATTAATTATCCATGTATAGGACTAGGGAGAGAGAAATCTTAGAGCAAAGACCTCAATCTATCAGAGCAATGGCTCCTACTTCCTAATTCAAAAGCTTTGGTAAGGTCTTTCAGTGAGGAAGATGATTTTGCTGATGGGAGTGCAAACTCGGAAAGGAGGGGCCTACTTTAATAAAGAGGCAGAGGTGGAGAAGGTGAGCAATTTACTTTTGCTGCAAACCTTTTTTTGTTTTTATCTCCTTCCAATGATGAATGGAAATAGAAGGTTTTCAGATTTTACTCTCTCATAGCAACAGTATCATAAATCATGGTTGTACTTGAAAGAATGTGAATGATTCCTTCAACTAAAGATCATTTAGCAGCAATTTTTGGGCATACACATGTGCACAAACCTCAGCTATGTTCCAGGGATATGGAGGCAAGTAAAACAGACATGGTTTTTAGCCCTGAGCTTGTCAGTCTAGTGAAAGCCAAAGTAAGAAAAATTAGAATATAGTAGGATTGAAGGCTAAAACGGAACATAGAAAGTCAGTAAGGAGCAGTGGCTGGCAATGGGGTTAACAAGGTAGGTTGAGGCCAGCTTGGCAAAGAACCTACCTTGAATTATATGCTAAAGAGTTTGGATTTCATCTTATGGGCAACTTGTAAACACTGCCTTTATGCTAATTATGTTAAATGAACTTCCAAAAGTGTCTGCTTGGCAGCAATATACCAGGAAGGGAATCTAGAAATGACTCTAAAAATATCCAGAGTGATTTTCTTCAGATCAAATTCCCAAGTTAGCAAATTTTTCCAAAATCTATTTGGCAGAGGTTAAAATTAATCCTTACAATAAAATATATCTGATGATACACTGCGCAGGACATGGAATTTTAGGAGCTACCGCTTAAGAACACTAACCTCTGGATATTTAGTGAAAAATAACAAGTATGCCTGTTCACATTTACATCCTTTACCAGCTGATACCTCTTGCTCTCGTTGCCTTACAAACTTGTTTTTCTAACATATTTGCTATCATAAACTCTTTTATCAAATAGAATGGAGTGAAGCAGAATAGCAACAACTCTAAATTTCTCAATAATATGCAAAATGCTGGAGAGGCAGCCTGCACCTGCAGCCCCAAAAGAAAATGTGTTGAATAATCAGGGATCCCAAACAGAGCTGCACTAGACTAATTTACTCAGCTAATCATTATATGAAATAGAACATTTGATTTCTGCAACAAAGTTACATCGAAGTAGATGCATACCTCATTCGATTAACTAAAACATCACAAAATCATTTAGCTCATTAGATTGTTCTTAGCAAGCACTCCTTCCTGGAGAGGGCACTGTGTCATTTATTTATTTTTTGTGCTTGAAGTTTCTGACACATGGAGATGTGGTCTTCATGATTCAATATCCTCAACTATTCATCTAAGTCCTTAGTATTTTGTAGAAAGATCACCGTGCTTTCAGATATTTAAAATACCCTCAAGATAAGCATGGTATAAGTTTGTCAGTAGAAGTCTGAATTTGGGTTTTGAACTTGTGTCAGAACAGGGTATCTAACCTGTAATCAGCCACAGAATTAATTTTCAGGCAGCCGAGTGTTAAACATTAGGGAAGGACAGCAGCTTTAGCTCACTTCCTTTAGCTCACACTAGCTGACCTTTCCAGACCTCAACCAATTTTGAAACAGAAATTTAATTTAAATGGTTTTCTACTGTACATAAAAGGGCTTGGGTTTCCAAGAAAATATGTGAAATTGTTGGAAAATGTGGAGTTTGAAATGTCTCTAAAATGGGCAGCTTCAGTATTCTGGAAACTTTACTATTTGCCAAAAACCAGTTTACAAAGTGCAGCCAAAATTTTCCTCTTTTATTTTTTCATTACCTTGGCTTTCATCTTCTCTCTTTATTATCTGAGACTAGGATAGCTTTGCATGGCATGTCATGTCTTACAGCGAACAGTTCTCAATCAGTATGAGAGTACTTGCTAGCCACTTGTACATGGCCACCTGCAACACACACATGCACACAAACACACACAACAATGCATACAAGAAAAAAACACGGTGCAACAACACTGATCATGAAATGTGAATGTATATGGTAAAGTTCTGGTACTTAGTGAAGAAAAGAAAGGGGAATGCTTTGTTGTCTAATGCTGTATCTATACATTTTAGGTATATAGATTCCTAGTCATGGGAGTTGGGAACTACACAGCATCGTACCCACTATGTGTTTGTATGTTTTTTCTTTTTTCTTTTTTTTTAACATAGCTACAGTTGGTAATGAACTAAGTACAGTGATTACCTCTGGAATTAGAGAAATGAAGAGGGAAGATTTCACTGTGTTGTATCAATTTCACAAGTTAGCATTTCTACAATTGGAAATTGTTTTTACAATGGATATTGTGTTAGTTTAATTGGAAGGTTTTTTTCTTTCTTGGTGGCACATAAAATAACAGTGATCTTAAGACCTATATGCTTTAGATTCTGTAAAATCTGCAATTTTTAAACCAGTCACATATGGGTGATTTTTGCTTTTTTATGATCTTAGGTGTTTTTAAAGTTTTTAGATAACAAAGAAGAAGGAATAACAATAATAAAAGGAAAATATGTGATAAATTGCTGAGAAACAAAATAGCTGGTAATGGAATAATTAATGGCAGAATTAAATGTTATAAGGTGAATTAAATGTATTTAATTTATTTGTGTACCTGTCTCATCTCTAATTAGAATATAAGAGACCATGAAATCTAAATCACCTTTGAATTACCTCTGGGATGCAGCACATCATCTGTTAACAACTTAGCAACTTAGTAAACATTGGTTGAATAAATGGTTTATGAAGCTAGCTTTCAAATATATTGTGCAAAATCTAGACTATGTTTTATATTTCTCAGATTTCTTAAGCATTTTCTCAAACTCTGCCTGCTTGACCTAAAGAAACCAAACCTATGGCAATCTAAAAAAGTTCAAAATAATAGGGCCAAAATGTAAATTGTTTGGTTTAACTTTGCATTTTCTTGATAATAATCTTGTGTGGTAGTGACATTATCTTTGATATCTCTGATTAAAAAGACTTTATTATATTCAGCCTAACCAAGTATTTAGAGTGAGGGTTCTGCCCTGTGTTCACATGGCTTCATAGCACTGAACATTCTCTGACAAGATCTCTCAAGGACCTGTTTGACCTTTTTGAAAAGCAAAAAGGTCTCATACATCTTTGTAACTGAGATGCTTAGTACAATGCCTAGCATTGAGTGTTCTAAAAATGTTGAGTAAATCACATGACTGAATGACAAATGTTTATAATGTAATACAGTTGATCCTGGAACAACACAGGTTTGAACTGCCTGGGTGCACTTATGTAAACTTATTATAAAAAGATAAAATTTAGCAAAACATACACACACAAGCACTTATAGACCATACATGGTGCCATTCCCAATGGAGAGAAATGTAAACAAATGTATAGTTTTAAATAATAACTACTAAAGTTAACCCTAGAACATACTGTACTACTGTAATAATTTCATAGCTACTTCCTGTTGCTATTGTGGTGAACTCAAGTGCCGTGAGTTTCCTCTTAAAACACCATGTGACACTAATCATCTCCCTGTGAGCAGTTCATCTCTCCAGTAAGTTGCAGATCCCAGTAAAAAGTGATCTCTCCCGGTTCTAGTGTATTTTTCATTGTGCTTTGTGCAATACTGTAAACCTTTAATAACACCATGGGACCCATACAAAGTGCCGCTAGTGATGCCAAAAGTGCTCCCAAAAAGCAGAGAAAAGTCTTAACATTAAGAGAAAAAGTTGAATTGCTTGATAGGTACCGTAGATTGAGGTCTGCAGCTGTGGTTGCCTGCCATTTCAGACAGATGATTCACCTTGTAAACAGACAATGTGAATTTGTGGTATTGATAAATATAGTACAGTACTGTAAAGATATTTTCTCTTTCTTATTATTTTCTTAATAACGTTTTCTTTTCTCTAGCTTACCTTATTGTATGGCCACAGTATGTAGTACATATACAAAATATGTTCTAATCGACTGTTTACATTATTGATAAGGCTTCCAACCAACAGTAGGGTATTAGTAGTTAATAATACTAATTATGGGGGAGTCAAAAGTTAAGTGTTGGATTTTCAACTGTGTGGTGTCAGCACCCCTAACCCCTGAGTACTGAAGGGTCAACCATACTTGATATTAGTAGTGCTTATTGGTAGCAGACCACAAAGATCTCTCTTAGTAATGTAGCCACACAGCTATGATAAGCAGGTGTGGCAAGCAGAATAATGACCCTTCAAACATATCCATGTCTTCCTCCCCAGAATTTGAGTATGTTACTTTATCTGGTGAAAGAGATGTTTGCAGATGGATTAAATTAGAACTCTTGAGAAGAAAGGTTACTGTGGATGATCCAGGTTGGCCCAATATGATCACAAAGGTCCTGGAAAGAAGGAGGCAAGAATATCAGAGTCAGAAAAGGAGCTGTGATGACAGAAGCAGGGGTAGGAGTGACACGGGGCTGCAAGCCAAGGAATGCAGGCTGCCTGAAGGAGCTGGAAAGGCACGGAAAAGGATTCTTCTCTGGAACTTCCAGATGGAGCACAGCCCTACTGATCCACTTTAGACTTCTGATCTCCAGAACTGTAGGATAATAGTGTCTTTTAAGCCACTAAATGTGTAGCAATGTGCTACAGCAGCAGTAGGAAACTAAGGTTTCAGGCAAATCAGTTGGGGATAATTTGGGGCTTCAAATGGCAGGAAACTCAAACTGGATAAATAATAGGAAAGCAAGAAAATGCATTGGCTTACATATTAAGAAGTCTGACATGGAGCAGAATGAGTTGCTCCATTGGCTCAATGGTATCATCAGTGATGTCACTTAACTCCTATCTCTATCTCTGCTCTGTATTTCTGTTTTACTGATGTTATCCTAAAACCAGTTCCCTTATAAGTTTGGGAGGGCTGCCAGTAGCAACTGGAGTTAAATTTGTTGTTGTTCACTTTTATCAGCAAAGAGCCCAGCTTCTCCTAATCATCTACCTTGATAGACTTAGACTGATCAGGACCCATCCCTGGAGCTCCCCATAAGGGATACCTGTCACAGGGCCGATGCCTGAACAAAATCAGGGTCCTATTAGGAAAGGGAGAGAGGGAGTATATGCCAGACAGGATATTAGCCATGCCCCACAAAGCAGGTAACAGAATTGTGTGCCAAGAATGTGTAGGGATAAATAAAAGTGGTAAAACAAATTCCAGGGACACCGTGCCCTCAGTCCCAGGTCTAGGAAACAAGTTTTAGCTCTTACTTGGCAATGTTTCCCCTTGCTCTGTAAGGACAGTTGTATAATGGAAGGAGCAGCAGCAGTTAGTAAAACCTCATGACTCCCTCTGCCAGGCTTAGACTGGCAGTTAGTCTGGACTTTTTTCCACCTGAGGAATGGCAATGTGCCCAGCACCTTGGCTTATCATACCACCATCTGGCTTACCTGCCGCAGGTCACTGAACTCTGGAGTAGATTGACATCAGATAGCCTCTTGTGAATCATCCCTAAAATGATGCATTACCTTTGAAAACTAACTCTTCATACATTTCTACATATACGTTACTGCATTCTTCTGTGATCGAAATTTGCTTCTTAATATGTCTTACAAATATACAACATGACAGTTCTGAAGAATTTTCTACCCAACCAACTCTGTAGTCAGACAAAGTACAGGAAGCAAAAGAGATAAAAGGGAAATGATCTCTTAATCTCCAATTTCCAATGAATTATTTTTTTAATATTACAGATGAGGAAATTTGAGAACGAAGTTGCAAAGCCTATAAATGTCAGAGCTGTTATTAGCCTTAGGGAAGTATGATTCCCAAGCCCATGTTCTTCCTTTTGTATTCCTTGGGGTCACTCCAAGAGTTGGATATATGTATAAAGCTGACCTACAAGAATCGCCTCCTCCTAATACTGTCCCTGTGATTTAAGGGTTGTTCCAGGACTGGACCTCATGTCCTACAGGGAAGGTAAGAAGTCTGAAGACAGCAGACATTCTCCAAATATGTGTGAATTAGAGGTAGAGATGAGAAAAAAAATCCCTCTACACTAGATCCAGAAGAAATCTAGAGTAGATCTAGTGGCTTAATAATCTGCGTAGGCCTGCTCTTTCCTTTAATTGTAAGAGAAACCTGAGCGTAGTCACATTGATCATCAGGATTGATCATCATTAGTATGCCATGTGGGCATGCTCGTTTTCAACCATGGCCCTAATTATTTGCAGAGGACTAACATCAAAGACAAAGAATAATTCTCCTTCAGTATCCTTCTGTTCCTGGGGATCCTCTGAGAAACATACAAATCACCCCAACTCATGTATATAGCTCAGGATAGCACAGGCCTCCAGGGAACAGCTCCAGTCTTAATGGACATAAACAAGCAAGGCTCTAAGGTTCATGAAGATACACTGCATCATATACACACTGCATCCTTAGTTCCAGGCATAGTGCCTGACCCCTGGCAAATCACTAGTGTTATATGAAGGAGGGTGGAGCAGGAGGGAGGGACGGTGGTAAAGGGCGCTAGATTTGTGTCATCATTCAACAAAACTTAGGGAACACTTTGCCTTAAACAAGGTAGGCCAAACTTATAGTAATGGCCTTTAAAATAGTGCAAATTTCACTATTGGTGTTCATGGGGTAGAAACTAAAGGCCTTTTTACCCAATAAGGTCATATGAATTTTCAGGTCTTTTGCAAAATGTTAGGGTTTGAAAAGCATTTCCAGTTACTGGCAATCTTCAAGAAAATGCCTGAAACAATTTTCAGAAACGCTTCTATTGAAGTCTACTGAAATTACATTTTATATAGTCCTGTGTGATTGCTTCTGCCTTATTGTTCAAGAACTGTTAATGAGTGAGAGT
>CAUYQU010011680.1:0-13469 GCA_963574635.1 Cheracebus regulus | reverse complement strand
AGAAATGCCAGATATAGGTGAAGGGGAGGAAGGCAACAAATTACACTGCCACGTATGTACCTATGCAACAATATTGTATGTTCTTCACATGTACCCCAAAACCTAAAATGCAATAAAAAATAAATAAATAAATAAATAAATAATGAAAAAAAAAAAAAAAAAAAAAGAAATGATATTTTGCCACCTCTCCAGCTCGGGTGAATGATGTGGACAGATAAATGGGGCAATTTATGTTGATAGATCACTTGGATGAAATTAACCAGGAAATTGCCAAGATTTCATTTGGCCCTCTGACATTAAATCTCAATATTATATTGTCAAAGCAGAGATTCTAAAGGGCCCCGTATTCCTTTCACTGAAAGGAAGGAATGGAAAACCTTTCCAGATTAGCCCTTTTGAGTCTTGGTGAAAGCTCAGGCCCTCCCCACACTGCCCTTGTGAAAGTTAACTGACCCTCATTCCCAACCTGGGGCAGGTCAGCTGAGTGTCCACTGGGCACAGGAGCCCTGGGCTTGTCCAGGAGAGACCTGGACTGCTGCTGTCTCCTGATGTCTGCACAGGTCACTGTGTCCTCTCATCATCTTTGATGTTGGCCAGTAAGAAGAGCCCCAGAGGCTGGCACTGCACACCAAAATGCAACCTATCGCCCAGTGGAATGCTTAAAAATTTCCTGAATCTGCCTTCCTGAGTTGACAAAATAGGAAACAATACACATTCCGAGGGGATATTGAAAGCAGAGTAAAGGCAGGAAGATCTTTTTTTTTTTTTCTGTTATTCTACGAATAATATTGCTTCCTCTGCTTGTTAGCAGCCCAGAGGAAGTGCAGCCAGGGGGCCGTTTGCAGCTTTTCACAGTGGCCGGTGTCTCTGTTTTACCAGCCGAACGGTGCTGCAAGACGAGTGACTAATGCACGTCTGCGTGATTCAACTTCACTAAAATTCCCTCTGCCAGTAAAGAAGCACTTGAAAACTCTTTTATTTGAAGCTTGAACTTGGTTAACGACTTGCTTTCTTCCCTTTCTCCTTAACTTCTCCCTTGCCATCCCCAACACACATACACACACACTCACACACACACACACACACACACACACACACAGAGAGAGAGAGAGAGAGAGAAAAAAACACACACGTCAAGTTTTTTTAAATTTCAGAGACCCGGAAACATAGAGCCCTGTGCATTCACAATAGCATTTGCTGTGATAAAGTGGCTGGCAAGGCCTCTGCATTCCCCTGCTCACTTAGCTGTATGAATAAATAATGAGTCACAGACACTATTTGGGTGCTCGAGAGAGTTTGTTGCCAGAAAATTAATTATTCCCCCATCCCAGCCCACTCCATCTCAGCTCTGCCAAACCATCAAGCCACGCTTTGCGGGCACTGGTCAAAGTGTGTGCCGACGCACACGGCAATGCCTTTGTGACATTGTCTGTTATTATTTTTGTTTGTTTAAGCACAGCCCTCTTTTACCATGAAAGATACACAAAACTGACATGTACACACATACACTCAGGGCTCAACCACAGCTTTGTGCATTTCAAGAGGCTGGTTTCAAAAATGGAGACAGGTTTTCCACCCTGGCTGTTCCCATTCATAAGCCTGTAATCTAAAGGCTTAAGCTGCGAGAATGTTTAACTTAGGAGACTTCTTTGCGCTTTTCCAGAGAGACCTCAGTATGCCACGATTTGCCTCCTTTCTTTCTTAAAAGATGCTGGTTGCCTCTTTGCATTGAGGCTGCAAGGAAAAACACAGCACGGCTCCATGCTGATGATTTTAACCCAACCAAGTCTGTCAGCCTCCTGTACTCTCTGCCTGGTAGACAGCTGCCTTGCCACTTTGGACCCAAAGTCACTAGCCTAGTGCAAGTCTATCCGAGAACCTCTGTCTCCTGCCCCACGCTGGCACCAGCCCTCCTAGCTGGCTCTGTGCATGTGCCTGCTAAGCCCCGGGGCAGGCTGCATTCTGGGCCACACAGCATGCCGAGTGAAGGATAACTCAGACACAGTCATTCCGGGCAAGGGACAGCAAAATAAAACCCAGGGAGCTTCATGCAAGCTTCGTAATCTCTAAGCCTTTAAACAAGACCAGCACAACTTACTGGCACTTGACAAAGTTCTCACGCACCGACTGAACACTCCAACAGCGTCACTAAGTATTTATTAAAACATTTCTGAAGAGCTTCCATCTGATGAGTAAGTAATCCAATAGCCTTGTAATCATATGCCTCAGTTCGAATTCCTCCCACAAACCAGACAGGGAACCGGCAGGCACCGAGGCATCTCTGCACCGAGGTGAAACAGGCTGCCATTTCATTACAGGCAAAGCTGAGCAAAAGTACATATTACAAGACCAGCGTGTACTCACCTCTCATGAAGCACTGTGGGTACGAAGGAAATGACTCAAATATGCTGTCTGAAGCCATCGCTTCCTCCTGAAAATGCACCTCTTCTGAAGGCGGGGGACTCAATGATTTCTTTTACCTTCGGAGGGAGAACCAAGAAGGATCACTGCTTCAGCCTTACCCCTCTACCCTACATCTCTCTTTCTTTTCCCCCTCTGCTGGATACCTCTGGGACTCCCCAAGCCCTATTAAAAAATGCACCTTGTGGAAACAAATATTCAAATTGTTAAAGACTAAAAAACAACAACAACAGAAAACCAGCGCCGCCTTGGCTGTGGGTTGGTGATGCTCACCGCGCTGCGAAACCCTGTGGTTTGCATTCAGTGTGATTAGTCCTGCCTGCTGACCACTGTGCTGGGTTCAGACTTCTGACACTGCCAGGCTACCCAACTTGTGGTTCTGTGGTTGTTTATGAGGCCCAAAGAAGTTTTCACACAACCCAAATTACAAATTTAACTGTTCCCCTTTCCACAGCCCATCTTGATTGGCTCTTGGTGATCATGTGACTTAAGTGATGTCAAATTTTTTTTTTCTTTCCTGAGCAATGCCCTTCCTTCCCTCCACCTGCCCTCCCCCAGGCCCTGCAAGAAAATAGCCGAGTAGACTTTGCAAGAGGCGGGATGTAGAGAAAAGTGACTCAGTCTCTTATTATATCTCAATGGCCTTTGCTGATTTAGTACAACTCGGCTCCTGTTGTTATTTGTGGTTTTTGGAACTACTGATTATTTTGATAAAGATTTCATTGCTGCTTATTCAATAGTAATTCAACACTGGCATCAGGCCACTGCTCCCACAGGATGTGGATCCCATCATTTAAAATGCTCAGCATCAGCTCCGGCAGAGTTAAGTCCTTTGGTAAAGACTATCATGGCATAAGTGAAACTATAAAAGGGAAAAATAAATAAAAGGAAACGTCTTGGTGAGAGTCTGACCCCTACATGGGGCTGGCAACTCACAGGTATTTTAAAGCCTGGGAAAGGGAAAGAATTTTACTTTTGAAATAAAAAGACTATTTTAATGAAACCAAAATTATGTGGTTTTATTCCTTCTAAATGGACAACTTTAGTATGTATCTCAGTAAAGAGATAAAATCATAGTATTCTCTTAACACACACACAAGCACACGTACACACACACACATTAGGAAGCTAAAGAAAAATAAAGCAAAGAGAATTTCTGTATTTGGGACAAAGCTGTGGTTACTCTGCAGTTTATTTGTGTTCTCACTTAGAAGGCTCCCTGAATCACCTTTCTCTAGTTCAATTCAAATCAACAGGCTATTTTACACCTGTAGGTAAAACTAGACTTTGAGCACATGAGGATTTCACAATAGAAGGGGAACCAGGAGGAAACACTTCTCCAGGGCAAGCTCCTTCTCCTAGGGCTGACTAATAAATATTATATAGCACATCTGCCCTCTATCTTAGAAAGACATGACTGTTTGAAGATGCTAAAAATGGAATAGTTTTATAAGTGGGCAAACCACTCTGGTCACACATACTTCTTTTCCTGCCCTGTTGGCTTTACCTGCTGACAAATAAAACATCATTTTGTTTTGTAGTTCCAAGACAAAGAAAGACTTGTTTTCCTAATTAACTACCTTATTCAATTTTGCTCTGCCTACATCCCCATAGCACTCCGTGCACATGAAATTTTGACACATAGGCTCGAGAGAACCTGTGTGATGATGGGTTGTAAGTGCTAGTCCTGGATTCTAAGGGGCAGTAGCCAGCACCCCTGCTTTAGAAAGGCTGAACTCTCACAATACTCCCTCGGTTTTCCCTCATCCACTTAATTTCACACACACAAAGACCAACAATGACAGTAGCTTCCATAGCACAGATCTTTCAAAAGGAACAGACACAATTTTTACTTACTCCTGTTTTGACTAAAGCAGGAATTGAAACTCAACAGACCGCTTTCTCTTACACTTGTGAGAAGTTAGCCGGCCACATGTTGACACTTTGCTAACATCCAACAAAGAATAATAATGCTACATCTCTTTTATGAGGCTTGTGAATCTTTAACTATGATGCATGTTTCATATTGCTTCTCAGTGCAAATCCCCTGTGAACACAATGAACGTAATGGGCCTGTGTTGTTACACTCCCTAATAAAGTCAGGCCTGAGTTGAACCCCAAACCGGGTTAATTTTTCTCTCCCACACTTCATATTCCCTGGAAGGGCCCTAAGAGCTGAGGGCTGGAACGTGCAGCTGCCACTGCAGAGTCACTCACACTTAATAATGACTTTAGCAATTCAAGGGGGCATAATAATTCTTGGGAGATTTAATATTAGAAACTCCCCAGATGCTTTTAGCCTTAGGTGCCCAGACACTTGGGAGGCAGGTTTGGATGTGTCAGCAAACTGCCTGAATTCTCAACTTTTCTCTTTGGGCCTAGCTCGAGCCAGATATCTATCTATTTCTCCCAGGGGAGGTCTTCCTAGAACAAGTTAGAATGTAAAGACACTCCAAGGCTGGGGCTCCTTGAAGCGTCACTATACGCTGTCATCTTCGGGGCTGAGGTTTCAATGGGCACCAGGGGGCAGAATACAAAGGTCTGCAGACTGGCCCTGCACGGCCTTCCTGGGCGGGGTTCACAGCCACGACAGCCGCAGCATAACTTCACAGCTTGGTGAGGCAACAGTTGGAGCTTTCCTGGGCACCCTCCAGGTCATGACAATAAGTAAAGCCTCAGCCAGCTGCTGGTGAACTTGGCCTTACCACTTCCCCAGGAGCCCAAGACAAAAGGGCACGTCTGTCATCAGTGAACCGCCTGGAGAAATGCTTAATCCTATCTTAACTAGAACGGTTTAGGATTCTTTAAGTTTGTGTATTGACCCACACCCTCTGTCCTAGTTCCTGCAAGTGACTCAGACCCTGGGCTTCTGGCTTGGGAATTGTACCCAAGTGGCTGCAGTGGACTGTGGCTTTGCCAAGGAATTGGATGACAGTTTTCATTCTCGCTCAGATTGGCTGCAGCTTCTAAATGCCACCATGGGGGGCGGGGGTGGGGTGGGGAGAAAATGCTCAGGAGTCTTTTTTAATGGCCCTATGAAAATACCAGCAAGGGTTGAAAGGTGTTTAGCTGCATCACCCTGTAATTAATGTATAGACTTATGTGCGCAGTCCAATCCAATTAAAGCACTCTCTCTTAGGCATCTTTATTACGTGATTGCCACATGCTGTCTCTGAACTCGACATGTCCATTATAAAGTAGATTCTCTGGCCAGAAAATGGAGGCAGAGATGGATCACCCAAACTGGACGGAGTCTAAAATCCCAAGAGGACAATTCTGCTGAATTTTCTCTGTGTAGCGTGGATTTTCCTTATTTTTTAAATCTGCTTTCTAATAGGGGTTCTATCCAGAAACTTCCTTTCTATGGTGACAAGGAGCTTGGGGATGATTTTTAAATTGAAACGTAGATCTCAAAGCTTCTTAACTTTTCCTAGATGAAGATATATTGTTGGGGAAATATGATTTCAAAAGGAAAAAAGAAAGAAAAAAGGCAGACATGGAAACCAACCCTCCACTTGAATGTTATCTAATGATATGAAGAGAAGCTAATGAGAAGTATTTCAAATGGAAGAGTTTCAACTGCTTTCTCCTCTACTTTGGACTGTGGGTCAGCAGTGTCAACGGCATCCAGGAACTTTTTGAGACTCTGCATTGTGAGCTCCATCCCAGGTCTATTGAATTTTTTTTTTTTTTTTTTTGAGATAGAGTTTAGCTCTTGCTGCCCAGGCTGGAGTGCAATGGCATGATCTTGGCTCATTGCAATCTCTGCCTCCTGGGTTCAAGCAATTCTCCTGCCTCAGCCTCCCAAGTAGCTGGGAATATAGGCGTGCACCATCACGCCCAGCTATTTTCTTTGTATTTTTAGTAGAGATGGGGTTTCTCCATGTTGGCCAAGCTGGTCTTGAACTTCTGACCTCAGGTGATACACCCAGCTTGGCCTCCCAAAGTGCTGGGATTACAGGCATGAGCCACCGTGTCTGGCTGAGAATCTGTATTTTTACAAGTTCCTCAGGTGATGCTTATACACATTAAAGTCTGAGAAGCATTGCTCTAAGAAAAGCCTTGCATCTACTGGAATTTAGTAAAGAAAGAATAACATGGTAAGTGTTTACATTCTTTGAGATGTCTTTTTCCTTTGAGCTTTCTGAAACTTTTCTATTTTGTTGCTCTGACATAATTTTGTAAGTTCTGAATGTTTCTAGACAGCAGAAACCCGCAAGAGGCAAGGCTCATGTCCTCTAAGGTAGCATTTTCTTGGATTGTCACTCAGACCTCTCAAGTGCCGTGTTTGGGTCAAGTTTACAGTTTGAGGTTTGACACACAATGTAGGGAGGCGTCCCGTGTGCTCCATCTGCCTAGCTGGTGGCCATGTGTCTATAAACAGAACGCTTTTTCCTCCAGGGGCACCAGATTCTCAGTTTTCACCTGGTTTGCAGTTTGGAAACACATTAATCCTGTGAGTTCTTCCAGACACACAGCACATGTCCACGTGGCAGGCAGCGTCGCAGGTGGCCTTGCAGTCCCGCCATGGGCTGTCCCCTTCCCAGAGGGTTGCCTGGCCCTGCTCTCCAGCCACTGCCTTGCCAAGGTCATGCCCTGCTTTTCTCCAAAAGAAGGGGCCCACTCTTGAATTCTGCATCCTTGGAACATACAAGCCTTCCAGGTTCCAGAGGCTCCATTTGCGCAGGCACCCAGGGGTTTGGCTACTTCTTGCAGATGCATCTGGGTCCTTTCAGGCTGCTCCGGGCCAGAAAGCTTGTTTAAAATAGTTTCTTCTTACAGAGTTTTGGCCCTTCTGCATCTGGTGGCATTTGAAACCAGGAGGGTAAAACTGGAAAACTTAAACAAACCCTCCTTGAATGTTAGAAATGTTCAGCATTCGAGGTTTGGTCAAATGATGGAAAACATTCCGAGTTGGTACTGAACTTTCCTGCCAGTTCCTCCAACCTGAGGCTAATTATAGCGTGAGATCCCAGCAGGGAAAGCAAAGGGAAATGAGGAAACTGAAATTACTCAGAATTAGAGAAGCCAGAATGCATACTGGTTAGATAGTATACAACTAAATACTTCAGTTTATGTGGCAAATAATGGTTAATGTCCCAAGTCTGATCAAAGCACCTGGATTCAGGAACTTTGGACTCTTATTATAATTGCTACTTCTTTTCCCTGGGGTAGGCAAATTACCAAACTTTCACATGGCTGTTTAGAAACTAAAGCATAATACTGCCTTTTTCACTGGGGTGCTGTGAGGATTGGTAACTGGACTATGCAAAGCGGTTTTGAATGGAATAAGAAAGAGACCTGTGGTTGATATTTCAATATGGAAACATCCAATATGTGAATTTTAATATCTGCACTTGCCAGGGATTATAAAGGCATGACCCTAACTGAGAGGACCCAGTAGGATTGAGTTGAAAACACTCTCTGTAGTTGATGTTACGGAGATCTTTAGTATTCACTATTTAATTTTTGAATTAAATGTTCTTTTGAAATAATATTCGGCTCTACAGATTCAAACTAAAATTCTTTCAGAACCTCAAAATGTTGAAATCATATAAAAATATCCACTCAACTGAGAAACAAAACACTGTACTTAAAATTGTGTGGTGTGTATTTTAATTTCCTCCTCTCTAAATTCCCTTTCCTTCCTCTTGCCAGTATAGAAACTGGCTGGATTTTTGGAAGGAGAGCAGGAAGAATGATCTTGTCTACGTTCTGGTTCTGATTTCATCTTTCTCAAGCTTACAGTTTATTCAAAGCAGAAGGAAGAAATCACCTTGTACCCCACATCTACCTAACTAAAACTACCAGAATATGATCTTTCAAGCATTTGGGGCTGTTTGTGAATGCTCCATCATATAAAGCCATCACTGGCTCTTGAAATATATGTGTATGTATTATATACTATATATTATAGATAATACCAATATTATAGTGGAATATAATATAGGTATTATCTATATATTATAGATATAGATAATAATATAGGTATTATCTATATATTATAGATATAGATACTTATATTATCTATAATATATAGATAATATATGTGGAATATAATATAGGTATTATATATAATGTATACTATAAATTTATTTATTTTGGCAAGAATATTTAACATGAGATCTAACCTCTTAACAAATTTTCAAGTGTACAATACAGTATTGTTAATAATACTTATATAAAAGCCTTACGTTGTACATCACATCTCCAGAATGTAGTCATCATGCCTAATTAAAACTTTATGCCAATTGAGAAATTTCAGATTTCTTCATCCTCTTCTGGTAACTTCTATTCTACTCTCTAATTCCATGAGTTTGACAACTTTAGATACCTCATATTAAGTGATATCACGCAGTATTTATCCTTCTGTGGCTGGCTTCTTTCAATTAGCACAATGGTCTCCAGTGCATCTATGTTCTTGCATATTGCAATACTTCCTTCTTTTTTAAGGCTGATTAATTCCATTATTTGCATATACCATATTTTCTTTATCCACTCATCTGCCAATGAACATTTTGGTTTTTTCCCCACATTTTGGCTATTGTGAATAGTGGTGCAATGAATATGGGCATATAAACAAATATCTCTTTGAGATCCTGATTTCAATTCTTTCAAATAAATATTCAGAAGTGGGATTCCTGGATCATACAGTATTTTTATGTTTTATTTTTGAGGAACCTCCACATTGTGGTCCATAGCAGTTGTACCATTTTGCATTCCCACCACCAAGTATAATATATGTGTATGTGTGTATAATGTTTGTGTGTGTATATATCTGTATATACACACATATGAAATCAAACATATATTAATTGAAGATACTGTTTCACACACAAGACTTATATCTGAGATACTAATCCTTTTAGAATAAGAGAACTTGGAGAATCAGCAAGCATTAGCAGAACTAAAGGATTATTGGGAGAGAAAACGAAGATTATTCTTCTGGTTTCCATAATCAGAGGGCAATGATCTTTGCCTGCCAGACACATCAGAACTGTAAAAGCCTTCAATTATTGTGGTATGTTACTCTTAGTTTGTCTCCTTATGCTTTTTCACATTTTAGCATTGCTCATAATTCTCAAACTTTATATTGAAAATGGAGACTCAAGGATATTATCTTTTGCCCACATGGATTGCATGGTATGTGAACTGAGCCCTCAAATCCTACTCAGACTCAGAGCTGATGTTGAACAGGCATTAGAGGGTTTCAGAAATCACCTGGTATTCTTAAACAAATTCTGAGCTACTTGGAAATTTTATTTCTCAGGTCTGCATTAGTATTATTATCAATAACAGAAGTTCATAGAGCACACACTTTCAAATTTTGCAGGTGATCTTTATCCTCTTCCTGTGGTGCTTTTGTCTTTAAACAAAGAATCCCATCATTTTCCTTTTGATTGGTCTCACCAATTTCTGCTCCTTTTAAATCACATTAAATCACAATAAATCACATTTCCATAATCGATTGACCTCTTTTCTATCTACCCTTCTATTCACATATACCCATTTATGTGTGTACACACACACACACGTGTGTATATGTGTATACATATATGTATGCATGTATGTATTTAGCTTTATGTTCTCAAAACCCAACTCTAAGAGCCCTTCCTCCATTTCCTTATCCATGAGAGTTTACATTTGGGTCTGTCCCCCTGTACCCTGCTTGGGCTCATAATTTTTATCCTTCTATATAATTAGTGTGCAGCATGCTCCAAGGATCACAGTAACATTGCTTTCCTGTAATCCTATAATTCTATCTTTCTTTTTTTGAGATGGAGTCTTGCTTTGTCACCCAGTCTGAAGTGCAGTGGTGTGATCTTGGCTCACTGCAACCTCCACCTCCCAGGTTCAAGTGATTCTCCTGCCTCAGCCTCTTAAGTAGCTGGGTCTACAGGCACGTGCCACCATGCCTGGCTAATTTTTTGTATTTTTAGTAGAGACAGCGTTTCACCATGTTGGCTAGGCTGGCCTCAAACTCCTGACCTCAAGTAAGCCACCCACCTCGGCCTCCCAAATTGCTGGTATTACAGGCATGAGCCACTGCTCCCAGCCTCCTATAATTCTTTTATTATTGCAACATAAATTTACTTGCCTTAATCTTAGGTAGAATTATTCAATTCCCCCTTTATCCCTGCATTATTTATCTCTTCTGATCTTTTTCTTTGGCCTTATCAAATATTAGGAACACTGCACTTTCTCTGCAACCTTAGATATTTCACTGAGTATTTATTGAGTACTCAATTACTTCACTGAGTATTTATTTCTTAGCCACAGACAAGACAAATCTGGTTGGTTATACTTAGAAAAAGGTTCACAGTCTTACAAGCCATTCACATAAGAAATGAATGAATAGCAAATACTGAAAGTACAGGTATGGCCAGGATTAAAACTGGGGTAAGGTGAGTGAGGCTCCCAGGATGCAAAATTTAAAGAGGCATTGACTCTCAGTGTTGACCCCATGTTGTACAACCTGAAGGGTGAGGGTTTTCTTAAATTTTGTACCCTAGGGGCCTCCCTTGCCTTCTCATTGTCCTGACTTTGGGTATGGCTCACAAAACTAAACAGAGACCATGGGCTGGGCAGAGGCTGGTTTCTGAGTCAGGAAGGGGTTTTGTGGCTGAAAAACTTGTGGCCACAAAATAATGGAGTCCTTAGCTGGACCTTGATACATAGGCAAGTTTCATTTTGTCTGTATTAGACGTGAACAGTTTTGACTGACAAGAGAACAGGGGGAGGGGAAAGAAGTGGAAGGGATATGAGGTGAAAGGCAGCTCAGAAATAAGCCCAGCTTGGGAGAAAGTGAGGATCCAAACCAGGCAGAGAAAGAGGAGCTGATGAAGGAGACTAGAGAAGGAACTGTCTGTAAACACAGAACTCGGGCCAAGTAAAGGAGGACCTCCAAGGCCAGGCTGACAAGTTTGCTTCTATTCCGTACACGATGGGGAGCCACCAAAACCCAGGGGAGTGATGGGATAAAATCAGAGCTTTTGAACAATTGATCCAGCAGTGGCATCTATGATTATTTCATGAATCTATTGACTCTTGAGAGCAGGGATCTTGGCTATTTTGCTCATTATTGTATCTCCAGCATCTATCACTGTGTCTGATATGTAGAAACTTTCTGATGAATGAATTAATGGATAAATGGATGGATGAGGCTTTATTAGGACTAGAGGCTGGGGAATTAGTGGTTGTAGTATTTCAGCTATGTAGTAACAAACTTCTTAACTAAGGATGTGGGTAGGGGGAACAGAAAGCAGTGAGACTGTGATAGTTGACTGCATTAAGAGCCTCAGTTTCTTGGACCTCCTTGTATCTTTCTCTTTGCCCTATAACTATGGTCTGACCCTGAGGTTGGCCTCATGACTTGCTTTGGCTAATGGGACAGTCACAAACTTGATGTAATCAAAGGCTTAGGATGGAAAAGTGCTTGCACATCAGAATATGCCTGGGCTGGCTGGGATGGTGTATGGGAAGGAAGGTGAGACGCATGGAAAAGAGCCAGTCTTCCCAGCTGGGGCCATCCTAGACTGCTGATAGCTAGCTGACCACTGACCACTTAAGTGAGCTCCAACCCAATGCAGAAGAACGATCATCCAAACCCAGCCATGACCAATAGAACTGCATTGCCTTCTCATAGAAATATGAGCAATAATATAGGACGGTTGTTTTTTAAGCCATAGAGTTTTGGGGTGGTTTGCAAGACTGCATTATTGTGACAATAGTTCCTGAAGGGGAAGAGGTAGAGATTCTGAAAGCATCAGAATGTAGTTGTAGCTGTGGCTGCAAGACAGAGTCAGTTAATTTGCAAAGTGAAAGAGAATATAAAACAGAAGATGGGGAATTAATGTAAGAAAGGAGTGGGAGGAGAAAGGAGCCAGAGGAAGGCTGGCAAGTAAAGTGGGACAAAGAAAAAGGGAACAAAGTACAAGCCAAGGGAGGAAGAAGTGTCAAGGGAAGGAAGCGAAACAGAGTTAGATGCTGAAAAGAGAGAGGCATGAAAAACTAAGACTATGGAAAGGTCAACAGATTTGATAAGAATGCTCATGGTTAGGAAGAATCGATATCGTGAAAATGGCCATATTGCCCAAAGTGATTTATAGATTCAATGCTATCCCCATCAAGCTACCAATGACCTTCTTCATAGAACTGGAAAAAAACACCTTAAACTTCATATGGAACCAAAAAAGAGCCTGCATAGTCAAGTCAATTCTAAGCAAAAAGAATAAAGCGGGAGGCATCACACTACCTGACTTCAAACTATACTACAAGGCTACAGTAATCAAAACAGCATGGTACTGGTACCAAAATAGAGATATAGACCAATGGAACAGAACAGAGGTCTTGGAGGCAACACCACACATCTACAACCATCTGATCTTTGACAAACCTGACAAAAACAAGCAATGGGGAAAGGATTCCCTGTTTAATAAATGGTGTTGGGAAAACTGGCTAGCCATGTGCAAAAAGCAGAAACTGGACCCCTTCCTGACACCTTACACTAAAATTAACTCTAGATGGATTAAAGACTTAAACATAAGACCTAACACCATAAAAACCGTAGAAGAAAATCTAGGCAAAACCATTCAGGACATCGGCATAGGCGAGGACTTCATGATCAAAACACCAAAAGCATTGGCAACAAAAGCCAAAATAGACAAATGGGACCTAATCAAACTCCACAGCTTCTGCACAGCAAAAGAAACAGTCATTAGAATGAATTGGCAACCAACAGAATGTAAAAAAATTTTTGCAATCTACCCATCTGACACGGGGCTGATGTCCAGAATCTACAAAGAACTAAAACAGATTTATAAGAAAAAAACAAGCCCATTCAAAAGTTGGCGAAGGATATGAACAGACACTTTACAAAAGAAGACATACACGAGGCCAACAAACATGAAAAAATGCTCATCGTCACTGGTCATTAGAGAAAAGCAAATCAAAACCACATTGAGATACCATCTCATGCCAGTTATAATGGCGATCATTAAAAAGCTGGAGACAATAGATGCTGGAGAGGATGTGGAGAAATAGGAACA
>CAUYQU010011679.1:0-16896 GCA_963574635.1 Cheracebus regulus | reverse complement strand
AGAGGTTTTTAATACCCATCTTTAGACTGTATTCTAGCCTGGGCAATAAAACAAGAATCCCATTCTCTCTCCCTCTTTCTCTTCCTCTTTCTATCTTTCATTCTTTTTTTCTTTCTTTTGCAGTTTCTTTCTCCCTTTCTCTCTTTTTCTAAAATCTCTTCCTCTTTCTTTCTCTTTCATTTTTTTCTTTCTTTTGCAGTTTCTTTCTTTCTTTCTCCTTTTCTCTCTTTTTCTAAAATCTCTTCCTCTTTCTTCCAAAAAAAAAAAAAAGAAGAAGATTCTAAGACCTGAAAATTGATTCTCCTTTTTCTTTGGCTAGTGAATGAGGCTTCTGAGTGTTAAATTTGGATCAGTAATCACTTAACAACTCAAAAACTGGGGCAGAAGTGTTGAGTTGAACACTTTATAGGAAGCAGGGAATATAAATTGAAGCCTACAGGACTGGAGCCGTACTCACTTTGGCCAGTAGGGATAGGCCAGAATAGCTGCTACTTGGTTTTGACAATTTTGGCTTCAGTTATCTTTCCACAGATTCACTTTTGTATTGCTATAAGGTAGGATCTAAGTTTATTTTTTAATTATATGGACAGCCAATTGTCCCTGTACCAATTTTCTTTGTAGTAGCGTCTTTCTAGTTTTTCACACTTTTGTGGATTTGTCTTGAGGGTACCACATGGTTTAGGTATTTCTGCTTTATAATAAAATCTAGTCCAGGCCAGGCGTGGTGGCTCACACCAACAATCCCAGCACTTTGGAAGGCTGAGGCAGGCACATCACTTGAAGTAAGGAGTTAGAGACCAGCCTGGCCAACGTAGTGAAACCCTGTCTCTACTAAAAATACAAAAATTAGGCGGGCATGGTGGCACAGGCCTGTAGTCCCTGCTACTTGGGAGGCTAAGGTAGGAGAATTGCTTGAACCCAGGAGATAAAGGTTGCAGTGAGCCAGGATCGCACTACTGCACTCCATCGTGGGTGACAGAGTGAGACTATGCCTCAAAATAAATAAATAAGTAAATAAAAATCCAGTCCCCAAAGCCTCATTTGGGTTTTGATCAGAATTATATTGAATTTATAGATTAATTTTGGGAAGAACCTGATATTCCTTTTCCCTGAATGTGGTATATCTGTTCATTAATTAATTGTTCTTTAATATCCTTCAATAAAGCTCCACAGTTTTCTTCACCTCTTGTACCTGTTTTGTTAAATGGATTCCCAAATATCTTTGGGTTTTCATAGCTATTTTGAATGTGGTTTGCTTTATTTTATATATTCTAATTAGTTATTACCACCATATAAGAGCACGACTGATGTTATATGTTCATCTTGTATTCATCCACCTTGATGAAATTAATAATTAGCTCTAATGGTTTATGGATTCTTAAATAATTTCTGTGTAGAAATTATACCATCTGCAGATGATAATTTTCTTTTTTCCCCCCAATCCTTAATTCATTTTCTTGTCTGTTGCGTAGACCTTCAGTACAGTATCAAATTGAAGTAAGGATACATAACTTGCCTTGTTTTAACTGAAGTTCCATCATTAAAATATGATGTTTATTGTAGGTTAAAGAATTTCCTTTCTAGTCTTAGTTTGTATTAGTTCGTTTTTACACTGCTATGAAGAACTACCTGAGACTGGGTAATTTATGAAGAAAAGAGGTTTAATTGACTCACAGTTCCACAGGCTTAACCCAAAGCATGACGAGAAGGCTTCAGGAAACTTGCAATCATGGCAGAAGGTGAAGGGGAAGCAAGCATGTCTTACCATGGTGGAGCAGGAGAGAGAGTTGAGGGAACTGCCACACACTTTTTAACCATCAGATCTCCCAAGAACTCACCATCATGAGAACAACCAGAGGAAAATCTGCCCCCTTGATCCAGTTACCTCTCCCTAGGTCCCTTCCCCAGTACTGAGGATTACAATTCAACATGAGATTTGGGTGGGGACACAGAGCCAAACTATATCAAGCAGCTTAGCAGGGTATTGGCTCAGGATGTTTCATGAGGTTTTATTCAAGACGTCAGGTGGAGCGCTGTCATCTGAAGGCTTGCCTGGGGCTGCTTTCAAGAGGGTCTCACTTCCATGTCTGGCACCATAATGTTGGTTGTAAACAGGAGGCTTCAGTTTCTTACTATGTGGACCTCGCCATAGGAGTGCTTAAGCATCCTTTTGACATGGCACTGACTTTCCCTGGAGTATGATCTGAGAGAGAGCTAGGAGGAGGCCATAGAGTGTTTAACGACACAGTCTTCACTTCCATCATAGTCTGTTGGTTAAAAGCAAGTCATTAGGTCCAGCCCACACTCTGGGAGGAAATTAAATTACACAAAAATTATTTTGTATGTTTCTTTTAGTCTGTCCTCACAAGAGTAGCATAAGTCAAGGGCTTCTGTCTGGATATATTTACCTCAGGCCTCTCCTTTGAGCCCTGGAGTGTATATCCAAGCATCCGTGGTAGCATCTCTCCTTGAAGGTATCAAAGGCACCTCCTACTCAACATATCCAAAATCACACTTAGGTTTGTTCCCATCATCTTCTCCCCTCCAAAAATTGGTCCTTTTTCACTGGTCTCCATTTCCATGATTGATACCATTCTCTTTCTAGTTGTAACAGCTAGGATTGAGTTTTTCCCATCATATCCCTTGAATCTTCCCACTTTTGTCATCTCCAGCTTCATCTCACATCACAATTTCCTTTTCTTTTTTTTTTCCAGTTCCCTAGCTTTTCGGTGTTGAGCTCCTTCCTGCTATAGAGCCTTTGCTCTTCACTGCCTGTAATGCTTACTTTCCCCTCAAACCACGTCTTTTGTTAGGGAAGTCTTTTTGACAAAGTCAAAGCTCTGTATTATAGATATGTGTAGAGCTGTGTACCTTCTTTCAAAGCAGTTATCACAATTGGAATTTCACATTTATATGATTGATTAATGTCTGTTCCCCTGGAGCGAGCTCTGAACTTCATAAACTCAGGGAGTGTGTGCCTTTTATTCACTCTTGTATTCCCTGCATTTGACACATTCCCTACATATACTGTTTGGGTGATTGAATGAATTATTAAGTGAATGAATGCATTGTTTGATTATAGTTCTGTTTGAGAAATAGAGCAAATAGAATATAAAATTAATAAAATAATCTAATCTCTCTTTATTGTATTAGAGGATAACACTTGTCTTCTTAAGTCTTTTAGTTTTCCTGGCAGAAATTCTAGCTGTTAATTAAATGAATAGATCTGTTGAAGGGTCCCATATGTAATACCTCTATCTGCTTAGTATGATGCAAAACTAGTGATCCTAGCTCTGGGTGGCTGGGAGAATACTATGTTCTCAGGAGAGAGGAGTAAAGCTTGGATCCAAGAGAATGAAGCTTCATTTTCTCAGAAAGTTACTATCAAACTGAGATTCTCTCAAAATTTCTGGAGAGCTTTAGTTAGAAATATGAGGGATAGGAGAAAAATTGTTTGTTCCTAGAAAATGCTGATTAATCTTTGGGAAAATTTGACATGATATTAAGAATGGGATCAAGATTGGTGTGGTGGCACACGCCTGTAATCCCAGCAGTTTGGGAGGCCAAGGTGGATGGATCACTTGAGACCAGGAGTTGAATACCAACCTGCGTAACAAAATGAGACCCTGTCTCTTAAAAAAAAGGAGAAGAAGAATTGGATCAAAAGTTTACTGATACGCAAATGGGCCCTGACTTATGATGGTTTAACTTAAGATTTTTTGACTTTACGAGAGTGTGAAACCAGCACAACTTATAGGTAATATATGGTATTTAGTAAATTGCATAAGATATTCAACACTTTATTGTAAAATAAGCTTTTTGTTAGATGATTTTGCATAACCATAAGCTAATGCAAGTGTTCTGAGCACATTTAAGATAGGCAAGGCTAAGCTATGATGTTCTGTTGGTTAGTTGTATTAAAGGCATTTTCAACTTTTGACTTAAGATGTTTTAAACTTATGATGAGTTTATTTGGTACATAACCCCATCATAAGTCAAGAAGCATCTGTAATTAATCACTATACTTTGATATTAACACTAATTTTACAACTTTAAAAATAAGTAGTTAAATGCATTTCAAATGGAAGGTTTTAACCTACTATGGTTGGGACTTAATAAACAACTTTTAGTTACCTCCAAAATGAATTCTGGTATGTGTCATTTGAGAAAACATAAAACAATTTCCCTTTGTAAAAGTGGCATTGTTTCTTTGAGGTATCCCTTCCCCCATATTTATTTATTTATTTTTTATTTTTTAAAACAAGAAATCCAATTTTATTTTTAGATATATATACATATTTTATTTGTCCCCCATATTTATTTTTAAGTTGATTGAGATTAAATTTATATACAGTAAAATCATCATTTGAGGGCAGTTTTGTAAGTTTGTACAGGGGACACAGTTGTATGACCACCACCCCAAGAAAGTTATGGAATGTTTTCATTGCCACAAATTCATTTATGGGCAATCCCCGACTCCTTTTTCAGTGTTTGGCAGCCACTGGTCTGATTTATTGCTGGTTGCTGGGTGGTGTTTCATTGTGTAAATCTAGTGCAATTTGTTTATCTGTTCATCAGATGATGGACATTTGGCTTGTCCAGACATCAGTGATTGTAAGTAAGCTGCTATAAAGATTTGCTTACAGGGCTTTGTGGAGATATATTTTCCTTTCTCTTGAGTAAATAGCTAGGAATGAGATTACAGATTCTTATGGAGAGAAACTCAACTATTTTTGAGAGAGGCTGTACCATTTTGCATTTCCACTGGCAACGTATTAGATTTCCAGTTGCTCCAATTTCTTTCCAGCACTTGTTATTTTTCTTTTTTCTTTTAGCTGTTTTAATCAGTTCATAGTGATATTTCACTCTGATTATAATTTGATGTTGAACTTCTTTTTATGTACTCATTTGCCATCTGAAAATGTTTGGCTTTTTTGGTGAAGTGACGGTTCAGGCCTTTTGCCCATTTTATGGGATTGTTTTCTTATTGTGTCTTGAAAGTTATTTTTTTATGTATTCTGGATATAAGTTATTTATCAGATATGTAATTTATAAATATTTTCTCCCAAATTTGTGACTTGTTATTTTCTTTTAAAGAAAAGTTGGAATTTTTCATTTAATCAATAAAGGCTTGTCACTTGAGCATAAACAGATATTTTCTTGATGGCTTTTGAAGATTAATTAGGAAGTCTTTTTTTTAATGGTTTGTGCTTTTTTGTTCTATCTAGGGAATCTTTGTCTAAGCCAAGGTCTCAAAAGATTTTATTCTATGTTTTATTCCAGATCTAGTTAAAAATTTTGAGTTAATATTTGTATGTGGTATAGGAAATGGGCCAGTATTTGGGTTTTTATTGTGTATGGATGTCTAGTTGTTCTGGGACAATTGAAAAAACTATTCTTTCTCCATAACAAAGGACTATATATGTGTGGGTCTTTTGTAGAGAGTGGGGCTTGGTTTAGTGCGAAGGTTAGCACTCACCGGTACACTGTTATCACCAATAATGTTGTCTGTTGTGACAGACAGTGCTTTTGCTGTGCTGAAGATTCCCAGATGTTGTTGTCAGTCTTCTCCTCCTGGAAGAGTGGGAAATTGCTCAGGTGAAGGCAACACTAATAGTCTCTGGAAAATGTGGATGCTCATTTTTTAAACTGCTTTTGTTTCCTGAACCTTATTAAAGGTCTCTGGGCTAAATCTAAAATTCCTTTTCAAGGCCTCCTAGATTATGGCTAATCTTTTTGAACGAAGAGATCATGTTAATATTAGTTATTAATGGCTATCATTATGAACCTAAAAAAAGATTTGTGACTTAATGCATTAATAATTTTGCACTATAACTATTTTTATAAAGAAAACACCCCTACCACTTTACCTTGAGGAAAAAAAACTTAAAAATACAATTTTAAAAGTCTCGTTTTTGTAATATGTTAATTTTTTCTAGTAATGAAAAATACTTGTATAAAAAAAAATTTGCCTTGAATTTCTTGGATCAAATAATGAAGTCTGAAGACATTTTTACTGTATTATTTTAGGGTTTGATGTCCTGCAATTTCTTAAAGGACCGAAATTTGTTGTTGGACAATTCTCTTCAGCTCTGACTGTCTTCCCCACCTGCTGATTGTTCTTCTACTGAGCTTTGTGTGCCTTTTGGAACAAGCACTTGGTTTTCATTGTATCCTTCATTTCAAGGACAGTGGAGGAAACAGAAAAGGTGCTTAGTAATGGAGAATAAGGAATAACTTTACAATAATGGTGGCAATAAAGGTAGAAAGTCTTTCATTAAATACATTGTACTAGCTTTCATTGAACAAATTGAAATAATAATTGTTTATTTACTTACATATGAAAACTAGAATCTTACCTGCAATATATAGTGCAAATTAACAATCTTTTAAACAACTCTTTAGAAAGAAAAATTATCTGCCATATTTAAATAAATGTTTTTTCATTATTTTACATCTTATATATTTGATGACAGTTGCAAACATTGGATGCAGCATACATGGAACTTTATCTTCAATTTTCTAAAGACATATAAGTAGCTTTATTTTTTCTTGAACATAAACAACAGAGTAAAAAAAAAATCAAGTTCCTTACATGTTATTTAGTCTTCACCAGATTTCTTCCTGATACAGTTATGCTGTTTTAAATGAATCTCAAAGAAACATCTCTTGTGGCATTTTGAACTTTTCTTTTTTTCTTCATTTAGAAGACATTTTCTAAGAGTCTACTCTGAAGCTTATAGAGATGAGCAAGCCTTCTATGACCTCATTCCCTTGTGGGGAACAAGTAATAGGAACCCCAAATTACCAGTGGCTTCATCCTAAGAGCCAAACCCTATGGACATTCTTTCTTTATTATCTCAGCCTCCTAGAGGATCTTTCATTGTTTATCCATACTCCTTCCTTTCTCTGACTTCTCTCATGCTTTTCTCATAGGGGTCTGTATTCTGCAATATGTGGAAGGTTACGGGTTTCCTGGAGTTTCAGCCCCCTTTTTTCTCTCTACCTTCTTTCTCTACCTCTTTCCTCAGCCATTTCATCTGCTCTGCTGACCCCAGCTGCTGCTTGTGTATGTATGCTTAACAAACCTGCCTTTTCACATCAGACCCAGCTACTCCCCTGACTGGCTGTTGACACCTTGACATGAGGCCCCTCACATTCAGTGTGAACTAACTCAACTCATGATTTAGTTCGTATTTCCTTTCATTATTGCATTGCCGTCATCCATCTATCTAGTTACCTTGGCCTTTAATCTGGGAATCATTTTTGCCTCTCCTTTATCTTCCTTTCTCCCCATACTCCATGTAGGGTATGCCACACAAGCCTCTTCTCCCAGACACTCCTCCTTCACTGCACTTCACCTTCAATTTTTAAAGCTAATTGTGCACTCTTGCAAAACTTAAGTAGAAGTAGATGCAGTTATATTTACATTTATCTATTCTGCAGGCATATTTTTAAAATAGGATTTTAGAGACCATAAAACCACATTTGAAATTCAAATATTGCTCCAGCAATCAGACTGCTTTGCCAGTGACCAAAAGAGGCAGCTTTTCATGTGAAATAACACAAAATATAAATGTATATATATAGTTTATCTGGTGAGAACTGTTGTTCCATGACATATGCTTTAGGTTCTCACCTCACCTCAGTTACCATGGTTATCAGTAGTTGCTCACTACAGGTGACCCAGTATCAGGTATTGAGTGAGCATGATTTTGAGGTAAGAACATCCTTTTTCTCATCTTGCAGTCAAGTAGCATCCTTGTTCTCATCTTGTAGCATCCTTATTCTCATCTCACAGTCAGGGAGTATTGGTTTGGTGAAAGGAGGAATATAGGCAAGAGATCAAAGTCCCTAGAGAGATGAGCATAATTAATAACTTTGTAAGTATCACTTAGTGTTTTTTCAGGTTGCTCTCTAGCAACCTTGTGAAGTGGGCAAGAACTGCTATATATATTTCATGGGTTAAGTACAGGCCTGCCCTGAATTGTTCAGATAAGTGCATCTCTGCTAGCCACCATGGAACTTGTTGCATAAAGTTGCCCTTGTAAAAAGTTGCTACTTTACCCACACTCTGGTCCTCCCAGGGTGTCTGCATTTGTAGCTTTCAGCATGGACACAGTGCAAACTGTGTTTCCTTGCGCCTCTTCATAGGAACGCAATTGGTGTATATCTCTCCTGGTCTTCAGAGACACAGGCTTTGAGCCTCAGAGTCAGCTGCTGAGCTAGAGATTCTCTACCTTTCTCAGGTCCCACAGGCTGCTTCAGCATGTTCCAAGATAAATTCCCTATGCTCAAGACACCCATGCTCAAACTATCCCAAATGACTTTTCAAAATTGGCAACAGTTCCTCTAGTCATTTTCTCATGATGGTGTAACAGAATAAAGGGAGGTAGCAGGGTGGGAAATAGAAACTAAAAATCAGGGAAGTGTATAAAATTGCTGTCAGAGCCAAGACTAGATGTCAGATCTTGTGACATATACTTTTCTTTTCCATTATGCTTTTCACAAATCTGTTTCCTGAATGATTGGTGACTGTTGCAGTTTTAGAATGGGATTCAGTGTGAAAGACCAACGAGGGTTAGCCCAGCAAGCTGCTGTAGTGGAGGCTATAAGGAAAACTATATTAGTTCTTGAGCCTGAATGTGGACAGTTGAAATGCAGTGGGAATCACTAGTTGCAAAACCCCTATGGTAATTAATAGCTTAGCTTTTGCCTTAACACATAATACAGCAATTGAGTGAAAGGTAGTTAAGACCCAGGTATTTGATGAATGTGAAATAGTAGCTCATTGTTGTTTTAATTTGCATTTCCTAATTGTAGGGAATTGAGAATGTTTCTACATGTTTATTGGCTATTTAGGTTTCCATTCTGCAAAGTACCTGTTTATATCTTTTACCTGTTTCCCTATTGGCTTGTTGAATATTGATTTGTAGGAATTATTCATATAGTCCTGATACTCTATATATTTTATAAATATTTTCCAAGTCTGATTTTCAAACATAGTCTTCATAGTGAAATTTCTTATTCTTAATGAAGTTAATTCATATTATTTAATGTTTATAATATTAATTTTATAATTCACTGTTGAGGTTCTGAATTTTTAAGTTAATATTTTTTTCTTTCTTTCTCTATAGGGTATGAACGTGATTTCTGATGAAACTGGATTGGAATAATTTTCATTATCTTTGTATATTTATATATATATATTTTTAAATTTTGCATTTGACGTAAAGTGCCATGAGAAAATTTGCATACTGCAAGGTGGTCCTAGCCACCTCCTTGATTTGGGTACTCTTGGATATGTTCCTGCTGCTTTACTTCAGTGAATGCAACAAATGTGATGAAAAAAAGGAGAGAGGACTTCCTGCTGGGGATGGTGAGTGACATTTTATAATACAGCTGTTTTAATCAATATATCACTAGTTTTTACTAAACTGGCTTCCTATAGTAGATATGATGATCATATTTATAGTTCTCCAGTGGGTTCTTCCAACAGTTAAAAGCATTAAAGTATCATGTATAGAATTATTAAACTTGACTTTTGTGTTCAATATTCATTATAGTTAATTTCCTACAAGTTATTTAGTTATTTATTTTACTAAATAACATGGTTATCTCATAGTTGGGAGTATCAAAATTTTACGGAAGATTAGTCTAATGCCGAAAGGCTGAGTGGAGCATTAAAATTACTTTATAAGATATCAAAAGAGATTACTCCTGCCCTTCCATCTCAGTCCTAAGGGGAAGACGGTTTTATAGATAGATGTGATCTGGAGAGGTTTTTGTTGTTGTTAATGTTGTAGATAGCTCCAGTTAGCACTTTTAGGGAGAACTTTTGAAAAGACTGGGCAATAGAATAGGGGCTGCAGTGAGATCATTGCAATATCTGGTAGGGAAAAGAAAGAAAATATACAAACATAAAGGAGGGAGATAGTAGGTACTACTGATGTTTTTGGCAGAGGACATTGTAAGATTCAGTTTTAAGCTCCTTTTATTCAACAAATAAATGTTGCCCTTTTTAAAAAAAATTAACCATAATGAAAATGACTGCATTGCAGGAGTCAGTAATTCAGTTGTTCCAGGCTCTGAACTCTCTGTGATTAGTTATAAAATACATGGCTGTATAGCAGTTCTGCTATTTTTGGGAATTATATACAAATAATCACTCTTTCAACATATTTAAGTATATAGCCACATTTAAATGTTTTGCACTTTTACAATAAGAAAGGCCTTTGGTTCCCCAAAATTTACAATAGAAAAAATACTGATTTGTATTGTTAACTGTACCAACTTAATTGTAATTGTTATATGTGGGCTTATATAACTGTTCTATTTATATCTTCTTGGGAAATCTGCCTAGAATTAGGCTCAGTTGCTTGCAATAATTCTAGTAATACCTAGGCTAATTCCTAACTTACATTTTCACCTTTTCCATAGGTTTTAATACACTTTTCATCCAAAGGCAGTCCATTATTTTGCGTAATATTTACTTTATAGTTCTGCTGTTTAGTATCTTTGTTGGGTGACAAAATGTTGCCTCCTTATCTGTTGCTAGAGCTGTACCCATGCTGTGTTTAAATCAAAGAACAGGTATTAGCATTCACCAGTCAGAAACTTGAGTATTATTTTCTCCAATAGAATGGAATAAATTTCCCCTCACACTACTTTAATTCATTGCCATTTATAATAAGCTCATGGTGTTCTATCTTAAATGTAAAGGCTTGACAGTGAAAAAGAATAGAATCTGTAGCATGTGAAAATTCACTTTAATGTTTTTTGACTTTTCTATGTGCTAGGCAAGGTACTAGGTGCTGTTGATACACAGTTGAAAAAAAAAAATAAGACAAAATTCTTCCCTTCAGGGAACTCACAGTCTAATGAAAGAAATAACAATAGTAAACATCACTTTAGGAATGTGGACAAGAGTAGAAAGGAAGGAACGCTCTGGGGTGTCTGAGAAGGTACAGTAAGAAAGTATGTTCCAGCTGAGTATCAGTTTGAGCAGGTGTTTTTTAGGTTTGACGGGAGAGGGGAAGACCTTCCCAGCAAAGGAAAGAAGGATATGCAAGATTAGCAAGTGAGAACAGAGTCCATAGGAGAACAAAAGCACAGGATAAAACTTGGGAGGTGGCAGAGGCCATGTCACACAAGGCCTTTTATGGCATGTTAGGGATTTTAGACTTCGTCTATAGACAGTGGCATGCTGCCGAAGCATTTTAAACAAGGGAATAAGGCCTGATTGTACCTGGACTTCTGGAAGAATGCTTTCATTGTCGTGTGACTGGTGGACTGGAAGAAAATGAAACAGGTAGCAGAGATCAGTCTGAGACTTTTGTGAAAATTTGGACAAGAACTTGAAACGGACACTAAAATGACACTGGAGGTGGAGAGGAAATGTGTATATACAAAAGTATTTAAGTAGTGGAATCAAATAACCTGGGAGCCATCGAATGTAGGGAATAATAGAAAAAGTCTAAGGTGGCTTTCATGTCTCCATGGTTGGATGAATTGATGCTCCTCAGAGGAAGAGCAGCTTTGATGAAAAGGTGGATGGATGAAGTTGAGTTTGGAATCTCTCTCTCTCCTTTCTTTCTTTTTCATTTTTGACATGGAGTGTAATTCTGTCACCCAGGTTGAGGTGCAATGGTGCAATCTCAGCTCACTCTAACTACTCTGCCTCCTGGATTCAAGCGTTTCTCCTGCCTCAGCCTCTTGAGTAACTGGGATTACAGGCACACACCACCACACCCAGCTAGTTTGTGTATTTTTAGCAGAGATGGGGTTTCACCATGTTGGCTAGGCTGGTCTGGAAATGCTGACCCCAGGTGATCCATCTGCCTCGGCCTCCCAAAGTGCTGAGATTATAGGCGTGAGCAACCACACCCGGCCTGAGTTTGGAGTATTTAATTTTGAGGTACTGGTAGCGATGTTCTACAGTAGAGAATGGTCGAGTTGGAGAAAATATGTGGTAATTTAAGCCTTGTCTATAAATGAGGCTGTGCATGGTATGTGTAGAATTGGAAGAGACAGACTCCCTGTTGGTGAGCCCCTCCTGGAGGGTCACTGAAGGAAGAGAAGGCTTCACAGGAAGTCAGAGTACAATGAAAAGCCCCAAGGAGTAGGTCATAGAAGCCTAACCAAGGTTGGTGTTTGCTCAGAGATTTTACCTAAGACGGGGCTTCTCATGACCTTGGCAAGTGTGATTTCAGGGAATGGTCATTGGATTCTGGATTCAATATACCAGAGAAACAGTAGGGATGTAGCTTATTCTTTAGGAAGCTTCAGCATGAAGGGAAGCATGTAGTATACAGTAGTTACAAGAGAGAAATTGAACTGAAATTGGTTTTCTGTGTATTATTATTTATATTTGTTAAGGAAGAGGTTTAAACTGTAGGGGAAAGGAGGAATACTTGAAAGAACAAATTCTTAGCAGATGAGACAGTCAAAACGGATTTTTTTTATCTCTTTGAGGAAAAGGATTCTCCTCAAAGAGCATTCTCAGGTTATTATCGTTTTGACAGTCACTAGTGGCATCAGTTTCAAAGAAAAGGAGTGGGTTTTGTACAAAAGTACAGAGTAAAGGAGCAGTAGTCTGAAAGCGACTTTGTGGAGATATGAGATAGCATCATTGCCTCTGGAGGAAAAGAGAATAAATCATTCTCCCAGAAACAGTTGTGAGGTTCATGGACTCTGGAGTGTAAGGTTGGCCAAAAGAAAGAACAGACCCAAAGTCAGGCAAGCAAGTTTTATTAACCTGCTGGGCTGCCCCCTAACAATCAGAGGAGGCAGCCCCGAGCTTACAAAACAAGGAATTTATATGGAGTGAGAGAGGCATAAGAGAGTTTCAGAACTGCGGTAATCTATCCACAGGTAACACAGAGATAGTTTGTCAACTTGCAATAGACTTAGAATACATAATTCTGTGACTTTTGTGGTGGCAGTTTTTTAAAAAAGAGAAACCAGGATTTTTTACAGATATGTGTCAAACAGGAATTTGCAAGTATGGATAACAAACATTTGTTTTCCCTGTCCTCCTTCGAGCTGCCCGGATGGCTGTAATCAGGTTTCGCTTAATTGTAGCACGTCTGGCAGGTCTGGCAGCCTTGATGTGGCGCCTAGGTAGGGGTTCAGGAATGCAGCTGCAGAGCAGTCTGAGTGGGGGAAAGTGTCAGCTTGTGTGGAGGGGGTTTTCTGAGGCAGCATGTCCCTAACATGGAGGAGAGCTAGACTTGAGTCTGTAGATGGAGCCTGTGTGCTGTGGAGACCAGACAGCAGAGAGGCTTTACAATAGCCTAGGGGTGTCAGGCTGTCAAGGGGACAAACTAAGAAGGATGTCCACAATGGGGACATGAGAGAAGTGCTGAGCAGTAGGCGGGACGGGAAGTAGATAGCTAAGGGGAGATGATCTTTGAGGCCCATAGTAGTCTTAAGGGGAGAAATGATTCGGGAAGAGCACAGTTGATGCCAATAAGCAACAGTGTGAAAAATCTGCTTTGATATGAAGTTTCAGTGCAGTGGTTGCTGAGAGGTCCTGTCTTTTCAGAGGCCAGTTATTAAGGTTCTGCTAGTGGCAAATTGCTGTGGTGCCTTTGAAGAGATTTTTTACTAAAGAGGATCAGGGAGAGGGAATGGGTAATGGCACCAAGGATGGTAACTTTCTTAGTGGAATTAGCATGTACATTCCATGACCTCGAAGTCTCCCTTGATAGGACACATAGGGCCTCCTGGATCTTTGTTTTTTTACGGCAATTGAAAACCAAAAAGCAAAGAAACCAAACAACCAAAACAACAGCAAAAAACATTGAGCAGTATGACACTCCAGAGTGACTGTTTCAGTATTGGAAGCACCTAATTTCTGACCGTTCTACTTTACGGCTCTGATTTTGGTGAAATTTAGCAAATTCTATTCTCTATGATAGAAAAAAGGTTTCCTAGGTTTGAATAGAATGGATTGATTTCCTTTTGATAATGGTGTGAAGGCTTCTTGTAAGATTGTTGTTGATATGCTGTACTTAAGAGTTTTCTAAGATTCTTCTATTGTTACTTGCCTGCCTCAAGGGATAGTGGCCAGTCTTCCGGTGATTCCAAAGGGGTTTGTTTTTTCTGAGTAGTTGTCTTATAGGTCTATACTTGTATTTTATACCTGAGGCTATCTGAAAATAGCGGAATTCTTCTGTTGCTAGAGTTAGATTGGGCTCCCTTGAGAGAATAAGGGTAGTGGGGGTTATGACCTAAGAATAGTTTTACTACTCTTCTGCTTTCCAAAATTAGCTCATTTATTCACCTTATGGATTTGGGTGTTATATAGTGTTCAGGATTTTTACAGATGCAGTTTCAAGTAGTAATTGATTCTTCATGTCAGTGCTGCATTTTCAGATCATTAAAACGTTAATGATTCAACTATTCATGTACTTATGCTGGAAATTATTTCAACTGCTAAACATTAGGAAGCCTTGGATAACATGGTTTATAGAAAAAACTTCCAATGATTAAAAACTTTAAAATTTTACTTATAAATGTTATAAGAAACTTTGTAACAAATTTTTAAGTGTTGATTTTTATATATGCAGCACAGGTAAATTAAACATAAAATTGGAAATTGACAAAGATGTTGAAGTAGCAGAAAGTTACCAGTGAGTTGTTATAAATGATATTTTGATGTTTAAAAAATCAGATAATATGCTGCATTTTATTGCATCTTACCTACCTTTGTTTATAGAATATTCTGTATACCACTGTAAAAGTGACAACATTCCAGTTACCATCGTGAGCCACGTCGCAGTGTTAGAGATGTTAAAATGTAGGAGGAAACATTTTTAAATAGTGAAATATAGTGCATAAGGACAGCAAAGATAGTTGTATAGTAAGATCAGAAAATCGTTTGGGAGAAATTATTTTAGCCTTTTATTAGTATATTTACCCCAAAAAGGAATCATACAACTTTATACCTCTTTATTCTACTTTCATGAGAGAAACACACATAAGAAATTTGAAAAATACCTTAAAGTGTATTCAAAGGCATGTCATGTGGTTTATGTATGTTAATCTGACTTGGGGGCTTTCATAGTGAACCGGTAGTTTTCTTGGTAAATGCCTTTTCTAAAACATGATACTTGTCTACAGTGTTATGTAAATGAAACTTAACTGAAGTATATAATAAAATGTTTGTTATCATATAATACTTTGGAATAACACCTTTGTCCCTCACTTGTCCAAATTGATTTGATTCTTAGAAATGAGCTGCATGTAAAATTTTATGCAAATATGTTTTCTTCCGTTCATGAAATGGCATCCAAACTCATTTCAGTTTCTTTCTAAAAATTTTCACAGAACTAACTTTTTATATACGTAGAAGACTGGCAGTAGAATGCATGGAAAGTTAATGCGTACCATTTTTTAAATTGCTTTCTAATACTGTAAATGCATTAATAATAAAAATATATTCGCTAACCACATGCATTTCATACAGGCCCATTTGCCAAGAAAATTAGTTTAATAGTCCATTTAATTCTGTAGGATATTGTAATTACTTATTGATAGAGTATTGTGGTAGATTCTCTAAATCGTGCAGAAGACATATAACTTTTGATTAATGATAATTTTAAATGTGGCTCTGAAATTTCATATGTAACAGTAGGTTAGAGTATATAATGCAGGCACTGTATTAGATTTTCAGATTATTAGTACTATCAGGTAATGAAATGTGCAAAATAGTGCATCAGCAGGATTGTATATGCTGTACAGTTTTTTCCTGATTCTTTAAGATCTGAAGACCAACTTTAAATTTCTGGTTATATAGTTTCTTATGTAATAAGCAATTAAGTTTACATTTTGTAGTACTTACAGTAATAATTTCTCCAGTCCTCCTTAATTCTCATCCTCCACCATGGAAATTCTCAAACAGAAACAAAAGTAGAGAAAATAGAAAATTATGGCCAGGTATGGTGGCTCATACCTGTAATCCCAGCACTTTGGGAGGCCAAGGAGGGCAGATCACCTTAGGTCAGGAGTCCAAGACCAACCTGGGTAACATGGTGAAACCCCATTTCTACTGAAAATACAAAAATTAGCCGATATGGTGGTGTGCACCTGTAATCGCAGCTACTCAAGAGGCTGACGCAGAAGAATCGCTTAAATGCAGTGAGCCAAGATTGTGCCAGTGCACTCCAGTATGGGTGACAGAGCAAGACTCTGTCTCAAAAAAAAATTTGTTTTTTTTTTTTTTAACTCTCAGATACCCATCTTCTGGCTTCAAGACTTGTCTAGTTTTGTGGCATGGATACCTCTTTCTGTCTCCCTTCCACCTGTTTTGTTTGTTGTTGAAGCAGAAATTGAGGTATTTCTCTTTTCCACTTTCCTGCAGTCAGGATTTGCATCTCTTTAATGGTGTGCCATGTCCCTTTGCCCCCTGTATTTCTTGTGAATTAGGTCTAGAGGCTTGATCAGATTGAGGATCTTTTTCCTCCAGCAAAAACACAGATGGCGTATGTATATGTTAATATTTTTAATTTAAAAACTGGGCAGCATGAAAATGTTTCTATTTTGGTTTTTCTATAAAGCATCATTTTATACTAAAATAGGGAACGAGTAACAGAAGGGTATTTATAATCAGGGCCACTTGATGTCTCCCACCTACTCTTTTTTTTTTTTTTTTTTTTTTGAATAAAAAGAATGAAAGAGAGAAAGGAAGAGGAAGAGATTTTAGAAAAAGAGAGAAAAAGAGAAAGAAACAGCAAAAGAAAGAATAAATGAGAGAGAAAGAAAGAGGAAGAGATTTTAGAAAAAGAGAGAAAAGGAGAAAGAAAGAAACTGCAAAAGAAAGAAAAAAATGAAAGAGAAAGAAAGAGGAAGAGATTTTAGAAAAAGAGAGAAAAGGAGAAAGAAAGAAACAGC